>QRFJ01000115.1:1223259-1439987 GCA_006176705.1 Cocos nucifera
CATGGATATGTATGAAAAACTCTTTGCTTTCATGACAGAGCTCATCCCTGGATTGATGGAGATAGGTAATTACATTGACTCCTATTTACAGCCTCTTATTGCTAAGCTAAAATAGTTGCAAAACATTCAAAATGTTCTAACTTTTAATGCTTTGATGAATGAGTCATTCTCCATGTGCACAGTATTTATATGGACAATAAATGACTTTTTAGCTTATTCCTTAATGTTGGATTGGAGCATGAAAGGTGAGCTAGCATGCCTGATTTATGAAAAAAATATTCGACCTAAAAGGTTGATACATCAAAGGAGTTTTAACTTTATGGGGCAATGATGTTTTTCTCCATCAAAATCATCCATACAAAAGGGATGGACGCTCCTTTGATGGCACAATTGAAGGAGATGAGACATCTAGCCGAATGTCTGGGAGTGAGGTGTTAAAAGAGTTGGATGATATTGAATTTGAAAAAAGTGATCCGATTGGTGGTAAGAAAAGTAAGCATCGATCAAAGGTAGATGATACACACTTTATACTATAAGAATCCAGACTATTAGTGATGGTGAAATACCATTGCTAATAATCCTTCCACCATGCTAATAGAGCCACCGTTGTTAATACCATCGTAAAAATTAATTTAAAAATTTTTATCACTAATTACTACTATTAGAGATGGCAAAAGTTATCGTCCCTAATAATATATTAGCAATAGCTTTAGAAATAGAATAATTTCATCGCTAATTATTTTTTTATATAAATTTTTTAATAAAATTTAAAATTTATTAGTGATGGTAATTTTATTGTAAATACCATCACTAATGATTATTAGCAACCAACAATACCATTGCTAATGCCATCTTTAATTTTTTAATTTTTAAATTAAATAAAAAAATTATTTTAAAAAATATTAATGATGACTATTTGGTCTCTAGTGTCATCATTAATAATTATTAGCGATGAATTTGCCATCCTTAATACCGACGCTAATAGTTAATTTATTTTTAAAAAAATTAAATATAATATTTATTAAATTTATTTTAATTAATCATAATAATTTATGATTCTTAATACCTGTTATAATTAAAATCCAAAGATATGACAATCAAAATTAAAATCTAATTATATTATATTAAATATAAAAATTACATAATTTTTTTAAAGTAATATTTAAAAAATATAATACATAAAATAAAAATTAGGATTGATCCTCATCGTCGTCCATCTCCTCCTACTCCTCTCAAGCAGCTGGTGGATGAGAGTTGGATATCCCAACATTCTATAATGAAAAAAATAAAATAATATTAGTAAATTTTGATATAAAGATGTATCTTTCGATATGGAGGCATATCTTCTGATACACTCTTTTAATTTTTGAATAGATTATTTCTACATATTTCATTCGATGATACAGAGCTATAGATACTTTCGACCTATTGATTGAATAGTTAGACTGAATTTTTAGCCCCTAGATCTCCTTTTCAGACTCAAACCTAAATATACAAAGCTTCTAAAAATATAAAACTTATAATAATTAAAAAATTAATAATATAATAATTTGATGTGATGGCTGAAATAATGAATCCAGCTGGTCGCATAGCTGTGGATCTCGAAGAAGCTTCATGACCATATAATGGATGGCATTCAGGAGGCTTTGAGGTTGCTGGCTCAAAAGCCTCTGCACGACCTCCTCCATGTACGCATCACTCTAGATCTGGGACATTGAGGTCTGTGAGGACATCGAAGGATATCAAGACAGTGGAGGGTTGAAGCTATGGCCAAATCCTTTAACTCGGCTCCTACTCACCTCCTCGGTGGTACTGAGCCATCCCTCGAGGTCAAGGAAGGCTAAGAACATGGATCATTGCCATACCTGTAATCAACGTAAATCGCATAATGCATCTGTACAGTTCATAAATATATTAGTTGTAATATAAAAATTAAATCACGTAACAACTTAATTAGTATATAAAGTTTAAAGTTTTTACCATGATCTATCGTGATATGAAATTAAATAGTCACTAGTCTTCCTAAACTAGTGTGTGGCCTACCATAACTGCAACTAGTCTGATGGATGACCCAGCTACCATGTCTATAATAAGTAAATAATAAAATTAAATTAATTAAAATATATATATAAGAATTTTTATAGTTCTAGTGAAGAGTTTTGGTATTGATTTTTTACCAATTTGTTGGCCACAACATGTATGCCGATCGAGCTACCCATATGCCTAATCGATTCCTACTGAATGGTCTGATTCTATCGAGCCCTCTGCCACCTACCAGAGTATTTCTTACTACTTCACTAGTTGCAGAGGGCCTGCCATATGTCCGCCTGCATCTAGTGATCCATGAAGGACCTCTAGTCCAATGGTTAATAAAAACTGAGTGTTGGATGGTGGACTATCTGAGGCTATAAAGGCCATCTCGGAGCCTCCGTGTGGCCATCTTCTCGAAGATCTGATGGCCAATCTCCTCATTCTGGAGAGTCCAAATCGGTAGTACTCCTACAAAATAGAAGCAAGCATTATATGTAATTAAAATACCAATATATCAAGAATTTAAAAATTAAATTAGTTTTGACTTACCAGAATTATCTCTCAGGCTATATCATGAGCTCTAAATGGCCAGCTAAAAATCTCGGTTTTTTAACAAATTTTCCCCTCTTTCGTGTTAATCTCCATCAATCCAGGGATGAGCTCTGTCATGAAAGCAAAGAGTTTTTCATACATATCCATGGTGGAAGATTGTAAATATGAATAAACACTGGCCATACAATATGAACGGTATTCGTGTGCTTGAATAGGTTGAAATCATCGCATGACAAGTCCAAACTTACATTATGTATCTCTTGTGCAAAGTTAAAATGTATTTCATTAAACTTCTACATTGTCTCTCCATCGACTGGATACCTCAATGCATCATCTTTTGCTCAGTCCTCTTCATGCCATCTCATATCCTTCGATATAGATAAATATATTAAATATATATAAAAATATTAAATTATTGATTAATTTATCTTTATTTTTTAAGAATTGATACTTTATTTATCTTTTATAAAAAAAAATTATGGATGAAAAAAGCTCGATTTATGGATCAAAATAAAAAAATAAAGCAAATCAGACTTAAAATGGATCTAAAATGAGGATTTAAAGAAAAAAAGAAAAAATAAAAAAATAGGCCTAAAACTAGGTCTAAATCAATTTATTAGGCCAGCCGATGCACAATGGATCGATTGATCGATCCATGAAACTAGGCATGGACCACCCACTCAGCAGGCACGATAAATCAAAGGCCATCATGTGGCACGCCTGGACTGCTAAGGGGTTTACAAAAAAGCCCTCATGGCTCATAGGGGTAAAAAGGTCAATTCAAGTAGCGTGGCATGACGTGATTGGCGGAGGTCTTCGGTGAGGTTGGTTCACGATGGTCTACAACTATAGTATTGCATGATCGGTTGGCCCGTGTTCATCCGACTCGAGATCCAACGGCCCACGTTGATTCCTGCCTTGATTCAATAGTATCCAGCGGTTTTGCACGATCCAATAGTTAGAAATCATGCCGATGAAGATCCAACGGCTAGAATTCAATTCCAAGTTGATTAAGGAAGATTTCAACATAATCTGATGGTCCAAATTCATCTCCAAGCTCGATCCGATGGCTGTAATTTAATCTAGGTCATGCTTAAATTGTGAGCGATGGATTTTAACCAAATTTAGACCGTTTGAACCCAATCTAATAGTTGAAAATCATCACAAGGAGCGGAATTCGATCCAGACTTATTTTCTTTAATTTTTCTCCATTTTTAACTCAAACTCCTTTGATTTTTCCTCTATAAAAGACCCTCTCTTGAGACCTAATGAGCCATCAGCCCTCGAAAGCCCTCTTTTGACCTAAAGCTCCCTCCCCCCTATTTCTCTCTCTAAAATCTTTCTTCTTCTTCAAGCTTTTCTTCTTTTTTTCTCCAACAGACCACAAAATTCTCTAATTTCTCCATCAAAACTCCTCTCCTGCTCCTGATTTCTGCAACCAACTATTGTCCAAGATCTACTTCAAAGCTCCAAAGATGAAGATTTTAATAAGAAGCTTCCCGATGGCCGGCTGATCAACTTCTCAGGAGATCATTGTGACCTTATTTGACAGTGTTTTCTATTTTTCATATTTTATATTTTTTTAATTTGAAATAAAGACTATTTTTATTTATAAAATCTTTGTGTCTTTATAAGATTGATCTAAAATTATTTATAACTCTTGGAATGAGCCATGATCTACGGGTACGATTCATGATTTAGGAATAAATTATATTTAGATTAATTTTTTTATTATATCTAATTCAATTTAGACTAATCTATAACTTCAAAAGGACATGCTATGATCTAAGGATACTATTGGGGATAAATCCTGCTCCCGTCGAAGTTCAGCCTAATGCTTAGCCTAATGCAACTGGTAATCACGAAAGAACTTCGATCGAAAATTCTCCTCCAGCGGTCGGACCCTAGCCAAACTCCTCCAATGGCCAAATCTTAGTCGAACTCCTTCAACTAACTGAACTCTTCCAATGGCCAAACCTTAGCCAAACTCCTCTAGTGGTCGAACTCCTTCCAAACTTCTTCCTCAATCAGACTCTTCTAGGAGCGAAACTCCTTCCGAATCCCTTCTTTAGTCAGATTCCTCCAAGAGCCGAACCCTATCTGGACTTTTTCCACAGTCAAATTTCTACAGGAGGCGAACTTCTTCCGAACTCCTCCTTCAGTCGAATTCCTTCAGGAGCTGAACTCCTTTCAAACTTCTCCTTCAGTCGGACTCCTCCAGGAGCCGAACTCCTTTTGGATCTCTCCTTCAATTAGATGCCTACAGGAGCCGAACTTCTTTTGAATTTTTTCTTCAGTCAGTTTTCTACAGGAGTCAGACTCCTCCTTTAGTCGGATCTCTCCAAGAGCCAAACTCTTTTCGAGCTTCTTCTTCAGTCAAGTTCTGTCAGGAGCTGAACTCCTTCCAGACTCCTCCTTCAGTCGAATTTCTATAGGAGCCGAACTCCTCCTTCAGTTGAATTCCTTCAGGAACCAAACTCCTTCCAAATTTCTTCTTTAGTCGGATGCCTACAGGAGCCGAACTCCATTCGAACTTCTTTCACCATCAAATTTCTATAGGAGCCAAACTCTTTTTGAACTCCTCCTTCAGTCAAATTTCTTCAGGAGCCAAACTCCTTTCAGACTTCTCCACCAATTGGATTCCTTCAGGATCCAAACTCCTTCTGAGCTACTCCTTCAGTCAAACTTCATTTAGATTTTTCCAGTGGATTACTTTCAGAATTCAAATAGTATTCCTTGTAGATAATATTCTCCAGACGTATTTCCTTCAGAAATCCAAACTCCTCTAAAATTGATATATATCAAAGTTCTTCACCAACCAATGCCTGCTTTCTTCGAACTATGGCTATTAAATCTAGATGAACAATCATTATCAGTCTGACGATATCTCTCTCTTCATAATAAATTCTATGCAGCCTCGAGCGATCCACTATCGGATAGTTATGGCTGTCACTATTAGTCTGACGATACCTTCCTCTCTATACCGAACCTCATGCAGCTTTGAGTAGTCCACTATCGGACGGTATGGCCGTCACTATCGATCAAGCTCCGTCTATAAAAAAAAATCCTCTAGATATATTTTCTCTAAGCTCTCTTCTCTTTTTCAAAACTCAGTCAAACTCTTTTCTGAGCACTGCATTTCTATTGATCAAAAGAGCAGACTTGATCATCGGAGGATCCTGCCAAAGCCACCATCACTGACTTCGGACGAAACATTATTTTGTAAGTCACCGACAGTGATCTCTTCTTCCTCAGCTCTAGCTCGATCCGACATCAATCAGATTCTACACCAATAGGATTGGCACTAGAGGAAGGACCTCTATTTTTGAGGTATCCTTATTCTTAAAGAAGTGTTCAACAGTGATCTCTCTTCTTTCTTTCTAGAGTTCTTCCTCGAGAAAAAAAAAGTCTCTCAGAAAAGCTTCAATCCGACGATCAACGACCTCTACAACTAGATCCTATCCAGACCTATCCACTTTCGCTTCAACCCCAACAACTCAGGCTCCACCTGCAGCCATGGTAGATATGGAGTAGTTCAACCTGCTGGTCCAGTAGGTTCGTGATTTCATGAAGGTGGTGCAAGCCATACATCAAAAAGCTCCGACATCAATTCGATCAGAGCAAGCTTCTCCAGAGCCCTACGATCCGATCTGGGGATGGCCGACTTGGGCTACCCAACTTTTAATCTTCATAAAGGGAAAGCAGAGGATGGAGGGCCCTTGCTTGGACCATGACTCGACCCAAGGAGAAGCCTCACACCCATTCCATCAGAAAATTCTAAAGATCAATAATCGTGAAGATCTTCTAGATTAAAGGCTCCTAGAAATAAGTCGACGAATCGAAGAGCTCCATCATACTTTCTCCTCACACGATAATGATATTCACATTGACCCTCCTTTTTCCTAAAGGATTATACAGGAATCGATTCTGCCGAACTTCAAGCTTCCGTAGTTTGATAGTTATGATGGTACCATCGATCTGATCGACCATCTGGAGGCTTTTTGGATAATGATGCTGCTCCATGATGCGCCAAATGCCATTTTATGCCAGACTTTCCCATCCATCCTTAAGGAAGCCATCAAAAATTGGTACTCGAAACTAAAGTCGGGTACCATCTTTTTTTTTATCAGATAAGCCATCAGTTTATGGCTTACTTTGTTAGCAGCTGGCGTTCCCACCGAGGTTCAGATTTCTTGATGAACATCAAGCACAAGGTGGAGGAATCCATCTAGGCTTATGCCACCCGACTTAATACTGCTGCATTGGAGGTCCAGAACCTAGACTAGTCAGTTGCGATGGCCGCACTCAAGGATGGCCTTTAGAAGAATGATTTATTATTCTTCCTAGAGAAAAAGTATCTCAGAAATTTTACCAAATGCTAGCTCGGGCTAAGGGATATGTTCGAGCGGAAGAAGCCTTTAAGTTGAAGGATGAGGAAGCCGCAGGAGAGCGGCATAGACCCACCACTGATGGAAGATCGAATGAAGTTCAGCCACGCTCACTAACCCCTCCGAGCGCAAGCGAGCTCAAACTCTCCCTCGAGCTCATCGTCAAAGAAGCCCCGACAGAAGGATGTGAAGAAGTTCTCCTCCAGGAAGGTTCCACAACTACGCCCTCCTTAATGCTCCTAAAGCTCAAGTTTTGATGAAAATCAAGAATCAGCTACTGAGACTAGAGGAATTATGATCTTTCCCAAACAAGTGCAATCAAAGCAAGTAGTGTCTCTACCATCATGACCACGGCCATGATACTTAAGAATGCATTCAGGTTCAAGACGAAATCGAGGAGCTCATCAAGAGAGGCCAGCTGTGTCGATTTCTCAGACATCGGTCTGAAGCAAGAGTAGATCGACCAAGGGCGCTGCCATAGCCAGAACCACCAATGAGGAAGGAATAATAAGGAGATCGACCATCTCTCGACATCATCAACACTATCTCTAGGAGGCTTAGTACTTTAGTGAGCCATCATCTCTCAGCCTCAAAGTTAGGAGAAGCTTGCTCTGAATTGTGAAGGCTCATATGAAATAGAGGAGGTCGTCTGGTCCGAAATTTATCCTCTGAAGGAGCTCGAAGGAAGAATGCTTCCATGATCTTAGAATTCAGAAAATCTGAGGATATACTACCAGTAATTTTTCATCAATAAAACTCTTTCATTTTAATATTATTATTTTTTGGTACAAAAACTATGTGATGATAGGGAAGAAGCAATCAATAGTGGTCATGTTAGAAATAGGAGGAGAACCTCATCCTAACATAAGCAAGTCGAAGTCCTTCAACCTTGATTGAAGATAAGATCTATCCCGAGCTTCTACGTCAACAGGAGATAAGATCTTCTTCAACCTCAGCTGGAGATAAGATCTCCTTTGAACTTCACATCAACAGGAGATAAGATCTTCTTCAACCTTAACTGGAGATAAGATCTCCTCCGAGCTTCTACGTCAACAAGAGATAAGATCTCCTTCAACCTCAACTGGAGATAAGATCTCCCTCGAGCTTCAACGTCTATGTCAATAGGAGATAAGATCTCCTTCAACATTAGCTGGAGATAAGATATCTTCCGAGCTTCTACGTCAACAGGAGATAAGATCTCCTTCAACCTCGATTGAAGATAAGATCTCTCGAGCTTCAACATCTATGTCAATAGGAGATAAGATCTTCTTTAATCTTTGCTGGAGATAAGATCTCCTCCGAGCTTCAATATCTATGTCAACAGGAGATAAGATCTTCTTCAACCTCGATCGAAGATAAGATCTCCTCCGAGCTTCTATGTTAATAGGAGATAAGATCTCCTTCAACCTCAATTGGAGATAAGATCTCCTCCGAGCTTCAACGTCTATGTCAATAGAAGATAAGATCTCCTTCAATCTCGATTGGAGATAAGAATCTCCTCCAAGCTTCTATGTCAACAAGAGATAAGATCTCCTTCAGTCTCGATTGGAGATAAGATCTTTTCTGAACTTCAACATCTATATCAACAAGAGATAAGATCTCCTTCAACCTCAGCTGGAGATAAGATCTCCCCCGAGCTTCTACATCAATAGAAGATAAGATCTTTTTCAACCTCGATTGGAGATAAGATCTGCCCCAAGCTTCTACATCAATAGAAGATTAGATCTCTCCTGAGCTTCTACGTCAACAGAAGATAAGATCTCCTTCAATCTCGACTGAAGAAAAGATCTCCATCGAGCTTCTACGTCAATAGGAGATAAAATCTCCTTCAACCTCGGCTAGAGATAAGATCTCTTCCGAGCTTCAACATCTACATTAAATAGGAGATAAGATCTCCTTCAACCTCGACTAGAGATAAGATCTTCCTCGATCTTCTACATCAATAGAAGATAAGATCTTCTTCAAATCTCAGCTGGAGATAAGATCTTCTTCAACCTCGACTGAAGAAAAGATCTTTTCTGAGCTTCTACGTCAATAAGAGATAAGATCTTTCTTCAACCTCGACTGAAAATAAGATCTCCTTCGAGCTTCAATATCTACGTTAATAGAAGATAAGATTTCCTACAACCTCGATTGAAGATAAGATCTCCTTTGAGCTTCAACGTCTACGTCAATAGGAGATAAGATCTTCTTCAACCTCGGCTGAAGATAAGATCTCCCTCGAGCTTCTATGTCAATAGAAGATAAGATCTCCTTCAACCTCGACTGTAGATTAGATCTCCTCCGAGTTTTCTACATCAACATGAGATAAGATCTCCCTCAAGCTTCTACATCAATAGAAGATAAGATCTTCTTCAACCTCGGCTAGAGATAAGATCTCCATCGAGCTTCTACGTTAACAGGAGATAAGATCTCCTTCAATCTCGACTGGAGATAAGACCTTTTCTGAGCTCCAACCCTTCAATAGGAGATAAGATTTTCTTCAACCTCGACTGAAGATAAGATCTCCTTCGAGCTTCAACCATCTACAACCTCGACTAGAGATAAGATCTTCTCCGAGCTTCTACGTCTACATCAATAGGAGATAAGATCTTCTTCAACCTCGGCTGGAGAAAAGATCTCCTCCGAGCTTCTACGTCAATAGAAGATAAGATCTTCTTCAACCTCGATTGGAGATAAGATCTCTCCCGAGCTTCTATTTCAATAGAAGATAAGATCTCCTTCAACCTTGGCTGGAGATAAGATCTCCTTCGAGCTTCAACTTCAACGTCAACCTCGACTGAAGATAAGATCTCCTCCGAGCTCCAACTTCAACGTCAACCTCAGCTAGAGACAAGATCTCCTCCGAGCTCCAACTTCAACATCAACCTTAGCTGGAGATAAGATCTCCTCCAAGCTTCAATCCTTCAACAGAAGATAAGATCTCCTTCAGCCTCGATTGGAGATCAGATCTCCTCCGAGCTTCAATCTGAACTGGTGCAGAGCCTGGAAGAGGACTTCGACAGTCATCTTTTTTGTACTTCCTTCCTTCGAATTTCGAACATGGGACTGAAAAAAACTATTATTGGAGATAAATCCCACTTCTATCGAAGTTCAGTCTGATGCTTAGCCTAGTACAACTAGTAATCATGAAAGAGCTTCAATCAAAAATTTTCCTCCAGCGATCGGATCCCAACCAAACTCCTCCAGCGGCCAAATCTTAGTCGAACTCCTTCAGCTAGTTGAACTCTTCCAATGGTCAAATCTTAGCCGAACTCCTCCAGCGGTCGAACTCCTTCCAGGCTTCTTCCTCAGTTGGATGTCTATAGGAGCCAAACTCCTCCAGGACTTCTCCTTCAGTTGGACTCCTCCAGGAGTCGAACTCCTTCCAAATCTCTCTTTCAGTCGGATTCCTCCAGGAGCCGAACTCCATCTAGACTTCTTCCATAGTTGAATTTCTATAGGAGCTGAACTCCTTTCGAACTCCTCCTCCAATCGGACTCCTCTAGAAGTCGAACTCCTTTCAGATCTCTCCTTCAGTCGGATGCCTATAGGAGTTGAACTCCTTCCAGATTTCTCCTTCAGTCGGATTTCTATAGGGGTCAAACTTCTTTTGGACTCCTCCTTCAGTCGAATTCCTTCAGAAGCTGGACTCCTTCTGGACTTCTCCTTCAGTCAAGTTCCACCAGGAGCCAAATTCCTTCTGGACTTTTTCTTCAGTCAAATTTCTATAGGAGCCGAACTTCTCCTTCAGTCGGATTTCTCTAGGAGCCAAACTTCTTCCAAATTTTTTCTTCAGTCGGATGCCTACAGAAGTCAAACTCTATCCGAACTTCTTCCACTATCGGATTTCTATCGGAGTCGAACTCCTTCTTCAATCGAATTCCTCCATAAGTTGAACTCTTTCCAGACTCCTCCTTTAATTGAATTCTTCCAAGAGCCGAACTTCTTTCAGACTTCTCCACCAGTTGGATTCCTCCAGGAGCCAAATTCTTTCTAGACTTATTCTTCAATCAAATTTCATCTAGATTTCTCCAGTGGATTACTTTCAGAATTCAAGTAGTATTCCTCCCAGATGATCCCCTCTAGACGTATTTCCTTCAGGAGTTTGAATTTTTCTGGAATTGATATATGTCAAAGTTCTTCACCAACCAACATCTACTTCCTTCGAACTATGGCTATTAAATCTCGACAAATGATCGCTATCAGTCTGGTGACACCTTTCTCTCCGTAATAAGTCCTACGTGACCCCAAGCGATCCACTATCGAATGATTATGGCCGTCACTATCAATCTGATGATACCTTTCTCTCCATACCGAACCCCACGTGGCTCCGAGCAGTCCACTATCGGACGGTATGGCCGTCACTATCAGTCAAGCTTCGTCTATAAAAAGGAATCCTTCAGATATATTTTCTGTAAGCTCTCTTCTCCTTTTCGAAACTCTATCGAACTCTTTTTTGAGCACTCCATTTCTGTTGGCCAGAAGAGCTGACTTGATCATCGGAGGATCCTATCGAAGCCACCACCACTGACTCTGGATGAAACTTTATTTTATAGATCACCAACGACGATCTCTTCTTCCTTAGCTCTAACTCGATCCAGCATCAACCAAATTCTACACCAATAGGTACAGATCATACTCTCTTAGATAGATCATATCTTTATTGATTAGATATCAATTATGGTATATTAAAAAGAATATTATCTCTCTCAGGTTGCATTCGGCCCACCTCTTCGATCCTCCAGTCATAAGCTTCCAACCTCCTCCCGCCTCTTTGAAATCTTGGCCTACCACCTGCCTATCCCCTGTGCTTCGATCCCCTGATCACCCCCTCTCTCCCCCTATCTGGCAGCTTCCCCCTGGCTGCCTCCCCCCAGCTGCACTCGGCCCGTCGAGCCCTCGGCCATAAGCTCCCAGCCTCCTTTTGCCTCCCTAAAATCTCGGCCTACCACCCCCCTCTCCCTGCCCTTCGGTCCCCCCACCACCCACTCTGTCACTTGGTCGGCGGCTTCCCCCGACTGCCTCCCCATGGCTGCATCCGACCCACCTTCTCGAGCCCTCGACTGCCAGTCGCCTCTCCAGCCTACCTCCCATCTTTTCGAGCTCCTATCCATGGCCGCATCCCTGAGCCTCAGTTCTTGCTACCTGTGCCTTCTCGTGCCTCAATTCCAACATGCCAGCCCATGCCTCAGTCCTATACAATAGCCTTCTTCTATTATGAGTATTAGCGATGGTATTAGCTATTGCTAATACCATCAATAAAAATTTTTTTATTTAAATTATATTAATTAAGCATAATTAAAAATTAAAAAATTAATTAATTATGTATTAATTTATATGAGATTTGTGTCTTGGCATATAGAGTGCTCGAACCGAGGAAAAATTTGGACAACATTGACAACACGGGATCAAGACGTGCCCTACATGCTCTAATCTTGATGAGGTTGAGACGTACCCTGCACGGTCTAATCCTGGCATGTAGAGTGCTTGAATCGAGAAAAGATTTGGATTGCAAATACAAGGCTGAGACATATCCTGCGCACTCCAATCTTGGCATGTAAAGCGCTTGAACCAAGGGAAGATTTGAGTAGTATTGCAAACATGGGATTGAGACATGCCCTATGCGCTCTGGTCTTGGCATATAGAGTGCTTCGATTTGGGATTCAAGGATTGGCTCATTGTCCTTGTAAAAAATGCATCAATAGAAAAATATTTGATAGGGATAAAATAGTTGCCCATTTATATAAAAATGGATTTATGCCAAACTACAAGCATTGGTACCTCTATGGGGATCGAGACATTGCAGACATTTGCAAGGGCTTTGGAGGTTCTACTTATCTAAGACCTTGTTGATGTGTGAGAGCTTAATGGTGATAGGCTCAAGCAAATGACTAACACATTTGGTATTTGATCTGGTTATCGGTGGATGTCCATGTAATAATTTTTTAAATTGCAACCATTATGTCATGATAGATTATAGGGTGGCTATGGTTATAGTCATGCTTACCCTTTATAGGGTTGCTACCTCCTAGAGGCTAAGCAAGGCTATAACTTTAGCAACCCCTATAGTCCATCACGGCTATAGTGTTTGCTACCTGAAAGATTATTACATGAACTTTCACTGATAACCAGATTAAATCCACCAAATGTGCTAATCATATGTTCGAGCCTATCACCATTAAGCTCTTACACATCAATAAATGTATTGGATAAATAGAGCTTTCCATTCGTGCATATTGTCTCTCATATCTCTCTATGCATGTACCCATGCTTGTAGTTTGGCATAAATTCACTCTTGTATGAATGAGCAACTATTGTATCACTATCAAGCATTTCTCTATTGACACATCTCTTATAAAGATAACGAGCCCATCCTTGAACTAAGAGTGTAGCATTTCCAAAAGTATAATAATAGAAGTAAAGGACAACATTATAAATAGGGACGGTCAAGATGCGCGTCCCGTGCCTGCGGACTTGGAGTTTGCCAGATGACTAGGCTATGTGAGCACATGAATTTTATTTTTAAGTTATTATTTTATTTTTTAATAAAATTTATACTTTTGGTTTGTAGCTTGAGGAGGTGGTCGAGGGCTCAGAGAGGCTATGATGATTGCCTATGCGAGATGCGCCTAAATGGAGGTGATGCATTCTATACATGTTGTTGTATGGTCAAGGTTGGATGGTCTGTTGCATCGTAGACAACTGCTTGCAGCCATCTTACTATACTTTGGTGCAAAGAAACTTGCAATGTAGGGCAAGCTTGGATGGTTTGTTACATCATAGACAACTACTTGCAGCCACCTCATGGCTAAGGGTGCAGAGAAACTTGCAATGCCTTATTTTTTAATGGCAGATCTGAGCCTTCTTCATATTTTCATGTATTGGGATTATCATATACTATTGGATGAGAATTAGACAATGCTTAAATCAGAAAACCAGCAGACCAACACATTACCATATATTATTGGAAGAGAATTATTTTTCTACTAATATATTGTAGATGCTAACTAACAATCTTTGTTACACGTGAGTTAAATTTTGATCATCTTGTTATGTTTTGATAGATATTTTATTTGAACTAATTTTTAGATTATCTACTTGCTTTGATTTTTATTTTTATTTTTAGAGATTATACATCATGTCTTATAGAGGTTGGAGTCATTCCAACCAAAGACAAAGCTTTCGAGGTGAGAGCGATCATGTGGCCAGCTCACATGGTTTTGCACATCTCATATTGGATGGTAACTAAACTCTAATACTTTAGATATTATTATTTTATCCTTTGCTAACTAATATAATGCCCATTTATATTAGATATTTTATGCTTATGTTCGGATGACAGGATGTCACTAGTGACCCCACGGTCATATGCAGTAGCGACCAATGATGCGTGCTAATCTATAGCTATGGCAAGTGTACCAGTCGATCAAGTAATAAAGTAAATGAGTAGAGTATCATTCCTAGAGGATTGAAAAATAAGTATTGAAAAGCTCTTCTCTATGCTTTATTTAGAAAATCAATTTATGAGAATTAAAAAAAATAGGATGAAATAAAAAATAATTAAAAATTATAAGAAAATAGAGAGTGTATAATTTTTAGAATTTTAAACTTAAGAGCAATAGATTACTAAGGTAATCGATTTACCAACTCAGTCAATATAATATTCAAATTATTAAATTAATTTTATTTCATATGATGATGGAGTCTCCTAGATTATTCACTATCCTTTGATTCAGGCATAGCAAAACTATCAATATTTATTAACCATCCTTTGGTTCAGATAAAATTTAAATAAATATCAATACATTAAGTTTTGTAAAATCTTCTAATTAAAATACGTTGCGTCCAAAGTGCACTAAAATTTTCACATGCATATAAATTCAAAATCGATTCATAATACAAGGTATATAAATCAAGAAGCAATAATATAGATGTACTTGGTCCGTATCATCTATGTTTATCAGATCAATTAGAAGATAATCAATAATCTAAAAGCATTAAGATCAGATCTATATACTTCTCATAAATAAAATTTAAAATTAAAAGTAAATCATACTGAATATTATATCAAAAAGAGTGGCTACACCTTAGTCTTAGTAAAATAAAATTTAGTTCATGGTAAAAAGATAAAAAATATCAAATAACATAAAAAGTATGAAGAAATTAGACTATTTATTCGCTGAAATTGATTGTCTGTTACTCTTGGTATGGACAACTTGATGAAGAAGAAAGCCGCTTCCTGTATCGATCTTCAAAAGAAGAAAAAAAGAGGAAAAAAATAACAAAAATAAAAGTTCTTTCTCTTCTCTCCCTAAACCCTCTCTCTATTTCTCCCTATTTTCTTTTTATTTTCAACTCTCTATTTCCTATTCCTCAAGCTCTCTATATAGGTTCTCTACTTAGGTTCTCTATTTTTTGATCGGTAGTAGACTTTTTATAGCCTTAAAAGGAATCCCCTTAAAACTAAATTTTAGACTCCTTAAGCAAGTCAAATAAAGCCCTGGATAATTTTGGCCACTAGATCAACATCTAATGCATCAAAAATCACTCTAAAATCCTTTATAAATCTCAGTTATAGTCAAATCTAACAGCAGCCATCCGATCATCTTGATGATGAAATCTGGACCATCAGATCTCACCCAAAGAAGCTTCTATAGCTTAGTTAAAATCAGTAACGTATCTCCACCATTGGATCTCAATCGGGAGCCGCATCTGTTGTTCGTCAGCGCACAGAAGTCGACCGTTCAATCAAAACCCAACTATCAACAGTCGTTCGATCGCACCTAATTTCCAGAATGTCCTTTGTAGATCATGCACGAGCTTGACATTGCATAGACTGTCGCTTCCTTCAGCCAATCGGAATGCACTCGCCCTCATGAAATCCCCGATATACCCCTCGCCTGGGTTACTATAGCTATCCACCATGCGCTGCAATTTTTTTTGATGTTAGCACGATGTCAGCGGGCCAGTTTAGCAGGTGGTCGATTCTATGGTTAAACCAGTCTGGACCGACCGACAATATATCTTTTATTTTTATTTTTACTTTTATTTTTTTTGAAATTTGATTTTGGACTTGTTTGGAGTCTATTTTGCTTAAAACTTATTTCATCTAAACCAAAAAAATCAGATCTTTATATTGGTGGCCTTCTTTTCTACATATACTTAATAAAAATATTAATTTTTTAAAAATAATTTAATTTATTTTATAATTTAATATTTTTATTAGTATATTTTTACCACTTATCACATACTCCAACTTAGTCATTGCTAGTCCCTTAGCAATACTTTATTGAATACTATGATTCAATAAGATCATCCATCATAAAGATAGAGCTAGGATTAAAGATCAAAAAGTTTAGAAAATACTACTAACTAAGCATTGAGCTTCAAATGCATATTTTATAGTTAATACAATTAAAAACTTTCTTAGAGTATATCAAAGATCTGCAATACTTGTATTTATGATGATTAACTTAGCATTTTGGTGTAAATTTAAAGGACAAAATATCATCTCTTATCACCTATTTTGGTTAATTTTATATATATTCTCAATTTTAATCTCATGAATTAAGGTAGCTTTCATACTACTTTTTTTTTTAATCTGTGCTGAGCATCCTGGCCTTTCCTCCACCATTTTGCGTGAATCTTCATACTTGACCTAGGTGCAGAGACCCATTACTAAGCTTTGGACAATCCACATATACTCTGTATTTTATACTTTATTTTTAGGTAGGTAGCTCTTTTCTTAAATTAAAATTTTTTTGATTAGAATGTATATTAATTACCAATTTTCAGTGATAATTGAATCCTTAGTTGGCCTTATAATCAATACCTACTTTGCCTTGTTAGTGTGCTTGTGCAATTAGAAGTGCTAATAGTCTTTAGATGACCTAAGTAAGCTGCTAAAAGTCTGACCAACTAATCTACTTCTTTAACTCATTACATTCATTAGCGGAGACTTCTAACTTTTATCACTTTTTCAGTCTATCTTGCTCAAGATTTTCTTCTTGATACATGGTTTAAAAAGTTTTTTTTTTCAAAAATTTTTTTCTACCCCCCAACTTATTCTACATTGTCTCAATGGAGAAAGAAAAATAAAGGGTGCAATAAAGGATAGGAAGGAATACATCTGATTTGGTTCAGTCTGGTTCTTTGAAGCTTTGAAATTTGGCTTGAGTTCTCATTAATTTTTCTCTACAAAATTAAAAATACATACCAAATTAGTAAAAGAGAAATAACAAATTATTGAAAAATAAAAAAAAATGATCAAAACTAAAAAAAAAGAAACAACCTATCTAGTAGTTCTGATTTATAGTCTTCAACATGACTTTCTTTGAGTTCTGAGCTGAATCAATCTGATGCCACTTCAATCAGAATACTTTCATGTTTAGCCAAATTCTCTTTCAATTAGACATTGCTAGCTTTCATAGTCTCAAACATATTTTCTATAGAATACTCATAAATTAAATTATCAATAACATCAATTCAAAAACAAGTTTTATTATCATCAGGATGTTTAATAGTTATAAAAATATTAAAAATAACTTATTTATCTTGGACTCTAAGAATTATTTTTTTTTATTGAATATCTATTAAAGCTCCTTCAGTAGCTAAAAAGAATCTTTCTAATATAAGGGGTACATTATAATCTTCTTCCATATTAAGAACAATAAAATCAATAGGAAAAATAAACTTATTTATCTTTACCAAGACATCCTCCACTATACCTCTTGGATATTTGATAGATCTATTGGCTAATTGAAGAATAATAGTGGTAGGCTTCGGTTCTCCTAGACCCAGCTTTTTGAAAATAGAAAAAGGCATGAGATTAATGCTTGCTCCTAAATCACATAAAACTTTATCAAAACTACAATCACCAATAATGCAAGGGATAGTAAAACTTCCCTGGATCTTTTAGCTTCTATGGTAATTTATTTTGAAGTATTGCTGAGCATTCTTCATTCAAATTTATTCTCTCATGCTCCTTCAGCTTTTTCTTATTTGTTAGAATTTCTTTGAGAAACTTGGCATACCTGGGCATTTGAGTGAATAGCATCTACAAAAGGAATATTAATATGTAAATTCTTTAAAATTTTGAAAAAGTTAGAAAAATTTCTTATCTGGATGCTTGTATTTGTCTCTCTAGGGAATGGTAGTGGCAGGCACGTAGGGCTTCACATTTGGATCGGCAAACTTTATACCTGGAGACCATCCATCTGCTGGTTGTTTTGGTGACTGACGAATTTTAGTTGATGGTTCCTTATTTGTAGTTGGCTCTTCAGTCTCTTTCTTCTGATGTGGCTCCTCCAGCTTTGTACCACTTCTTAGGGTGATAGCATTGACTTGCTCCCTTGGATTGATCTCCGTGTTGCTTGGCAAGGATCCCTTGAGGTCTCTCGGAGATTATCTTAGCCATTTGACCTATTTGCATCTCCAAGTTTCGAATTGCTGCTGCTTTGGTCCTGCCTAAGTTTGGCTTCCAAATTTTTTATAGTTGCTTCTTGGTTTTGCATAAATTTGACCATCAGCTCTTCCATGTTGGACTTCTTTTCAGGTACTTGGAATCCCAGGGGTGGCTATTGTGCTGCATTTTGATTGCTCCATGAGAAATTTGGGTGCTGCCTCCACCCTTGATTGTATGTGTTGGAGTAGGGAATTATTTTGTTATGGCCTAAAAAAATTACCAATATAATTAGCTGTATCAGTTGCTTTTAGCAAAAGGATTATCCTGTCTGGCAATTGCTCGTATCGTGTCCTCCTCTACACATAGGTCACAAGTGAATGCTCTGAACATGCATAGCTGTTCCCTTCAAGTTGTTGACTTTGGCTCTAAGGGCTGCAATTTCAGCTAGTAAGGTTGGCACGCAATCTACTCCCTGCACAGCTGCTAGTCTTTTTGGCATCATGCGTTCTGTCTGCCATTGATAGCTATTTGATGCCATCTCATCGATCAGATCGAAAGGTTTCTTCCTTCCATTTTTTGATTAATGGTTCCTCCTGCTGCTGCATCAATCATAGAAATGATTAGTAGGAGATAAACCATTATAGAAAGTTTGTACCTGAAGCCATACGGATAGTTGATGATGTGGACATCTCCTCAGCAGTTTCTTGAAATGCTCTCAAGCCTCATATAGTGTCTCCATGTCTGTCTACATAAAAGAAGTGATATCATTGCGCATTTTGGCCATCTTGAAAGGTGGAAAGTACTTGGCTAAGAATTTTTGGGCTAGGGCTTCTCAAGTTATGATAGAACTTATAGAAAAAAATGAAGCCAACTTTTAGCTTTGTCCCGTAAAGAGAAAGAAAATAATCTTAATCTAATAGCATCATTCGACACTCCATTAATTTTAAAAGTATCAGAAAATTTAAGAAAGTTAGAAATATAGGCATTCGGATTATCATGCATGTGTCCATTGAATTGGACAGTTGATTGAATCATCTAGATCATCACTGATTTTTTTTCAAAATTATTTGCTCGTACAGGCGATCTCCTGATGCTCAAAGTTGCATCGACTATAGATGGTGTGATATAATCATTTAATGGATGATGTGCCACTCGAATAGCTTCTTGTCGTCCCTCGGCCACCATATCCAATCCCAGATTGATATCGTTAGGATCTTCAGCTGCCATGTTCCTTTTTTGTTATATTCTTTTGATGGTTCTTTCAATTTCTGGATCTAAAGATAGTGAGTCACTATGTCCAGTACGTATCATGCATCGAACAAATCTAAAAATAAAGTAAAAAAAAATTAAAAATAAAATTCTAAAGTAAAGGTAGGATCAAAATTTTAATATTATTTTAGACACAATTCCTAACAATGGCATCAAAAATTTGATGCATGCTAATCTATAGCTATGGCAAGTGCACCAGTCGATCAAGTAATAAAGTAAGTGAGTAGAGTATCGTCACTAAAGGATTGAAAAATAAGCATTGAAAAGCTCTTTCCTATGCTTTATTTAGAAGACCAATTTATGAGAATTAAAAAAAGTAGGATGAAATAAAGAAATAATTAAAAATTATAAGAAAATAGAGTGTATAATTTTTAGGGTTTTAAACTTAAGAGCAATAGATTACTAAGACAATCGGTTCGACAACTCAATCAATACAATATCCAGGTTATTAAGTTAATTTTATTTCATGTGACGGTGGAGTCTCCTAGATTATTCACTATCCTTTGGTCCAAGCATAGCAAAACTATCAATATTTATTAATTATCTTTTGATCTAGATATAATTTAAATAAATATCGATGCATTAAGTTTTGTGAAACCCTCTAATTAAAATACGCTGCATCCAAAATGCACTAAAATTCTTACATGCATATGAATTCTAAATCGATTCATAATACAAGATATATAAATCAAGAAGTAATAACATAGACGTACTTGGTCTGTATCATCTATGTTCATCATATCAATTAGAAGATGGTCAGTAATCTAAAAGCATTAAGATCAAATCTATATACTCCACATGAATAAAATTTAAAATTAAAAATAAATCATACTTAATATTGTATCAAAAAGAGTGGCCACACCTTAGCCTTAGTAAAATAAAATTTAGTTCATGGTAACAAGATAATTAAATAAAAAACATGAAGAAATTAGATTGTTTGTTTGCTAAAATTGATTGTTCGTTGCCCTTGGTGTGGAGAACTTGATGAAAAAGAAAGCTGCTTCGTGTACCGATCTTCGGAAGAAGAAAAGAAGAGGAAAGAAAAATAACAAAAATGAAAGCTCTTTTTCTTCTCTCCCAAAACCCTCTCTCTATTTCTCTCTATTTTCTTTTTATTTTCAACTCTCTATTTCCTATTCCTCAGGCTCTCTGTATAGGTTCTCTACTTAGGTTTTCTGCTTTTTGATCGACAGCAGACTTTTTATAGCCTTAAGAGGAAGATTTCTAGTAGGAATCTCCTTAAAACTTGGTTTTAGACTCCTTAAACAAGTCAAATAATGCCCTGGATAATTTTGGCCATTAGATCAGCATCCAATGCATCAAAAATCATTCTAAAACCCTTTATAAAATCCAGTTATAATCAGATCTAACAACAGCCATTCGATCATCTTGATGATGAAATCTGGATCGTCAAATCTCGCCTAAAGAAGCTCCTATAGCTTAGTTAAAATCGGCAATGCATCTCCACCATTGGATCTCAATCGGGAGCTGCATCCGTTGTCCGTCAATGCACAAAAGTCGATCGTTCGATCAAAATCTAGCTATCAGCAGTCGTTGAATCACACCTAATTCCCAAAATGTCCTTTGTAGACTGTGCGCGAGTACGACATTGTGTAGACCACCGCTTCCTTCAACCAATCAAAATGTGCTCACCCTCATGAAATTCCCGATATATCCCTTGCCCAAGTTACTGTAGCGGTCCACCGTGCGCCGCTATTTTTTCTAATGTCAATGCAATGTCAGCGGGGCATCAGCGGGCCGATTTAGCGGGCGGTCGATTCTGTGGTCGAGCTAGTTTGGTTCTGAGCTGGTTCGGTCTAAACTAGCCGACAATATATATATATATATTTATTTAAATTTTGATTTTAGGCTCGTTTGAAGTCTATTTTGCTTGAAACTTATTTCATCTGAATCAGAAAAATAAGATCTTCATATTGGCAGCCTTCTTTCCTACATAAGATTAATAAAATTATCAATTTTTAAAAATAAATTAATTTATTTTATAATTTAATATTTTTATTAGTGTATTTTTATCACTTATCAATCGGCTCACAGACATAGAGTCATGATTGAGGACCCATCTGGCTCACGACATCTCCAACTAGATTGGAGGATAGATAGCTTATCCATATTCAGAGCTACTCATAAGTACTATAACTTTAATTAATATATTTAGAATTTAGCAATTCTAGAGTTAACATTTATTTTTTAAAATTAATTTTGCAGCATGTTTTGAGAGTCTGGAATATCTCGTATGGTTACTGGCATCATCCAACACTTGATGTCGAGGCCGGTGAACGAGTTTTTTAGCTAGCCATCTAGAGCCCGTGATATAGCCTGGGAGATATTTCTGGTAAGTCAAAACTAATTTAATTTTTAAATTTTTGATATATTGGTATTTTAATTATATATAATGCTTCCTTCTATTTTGTAGGAGTACTATAGATTCGGACTCTCCAGGATGAGGAGGCTAGCCATAAGATCTTCGAGAAGGTTACGCCACATGGAAGCTCCGAGATGACCTTTATAGTCTTAGGTAGTCCACCATCTAGCACTCCAATTTTTATTCACCATTGGACTGGAGGTCCTTCATGGATCACTAGATGTAGGCAGACATATGGCAAGCCCTCTATGATCAGTAAAGCAACAAGGAATACTCTAGTAGGTGGCAGAGGGTTCGACAGAATCTGACAATTTGGTAGGAATCGATTAGGCAAACGGACAGCTCGATCGGCATACATGTTGTAGCCAATAAATTGGTAAGAAACCAATACCAAAAATTTTTACTAGAACTATAAAAACTCTTATATAAATATTTTAATTAACTTAATTTTGTTATTTACTTATTATAGACATGGTAGCTAGATCATCCACCAGACTAGTTGCAGTTATGGTAGGCACACACTAGTTTAGGAGGACTGGTGACTATTTAATTTTATATTACGATAGATCATGGTAAAAACTTCAAACTTTATTTACTAATTAAGTTGTTACATTTATAAACTATGCAGATGTGTTATGCGATGTATGTTGCTTATGAGTACGGCGATGATCCATCTTCATAGCCTCCGTTGACCTTGAGGGATGGCTCAGTGCCATCGAGGAGGTGAGTAGGAGCCGAGTTATAGAATTCGGCCATAGCTTTGATTCTCCACCACCTCAATATCCTTCGACATCCTCATAGGCCTCAACGTCCCAGATCTAGAGTGATGCGCACGTGGAGGAGGTCATGCAGAGGCTTCTGAGCCAGTGACCTCAAAGCCTCCTGGATGCCATCCACGATATGGTCATGGAGCTTCTCTAGGATCTACAGCTATGAGACCAGCTGGACTCATCATTCCAGCCATCATATCAGATAATTATATTATTAATTTTTTTTAATTATTTTAAATTTTTTATTTTTAGAATCTTTGTATATTTAGGTTTGAGTTTAAAAAGAAGATTTAGGGGCTAAAAATTTAATTTAACTATTCCATCAATGGGCCGAGAGTGTCTCTAACTCTGTATCATCGAATGAAACATGTAGAAATAATCTATTCGAGAATCAAAAGAGTGTATCAAAAGATACGCCTCCATATCAAAAGATACATCTCCATATCAAAATTTACTAATATTATTTTATTTTTTCATTACAAAATGCTAGGATATCCTATTCTCATCCATCAGTTGCTCGAAAAGAGCAGGAGGAGGAGAAGATGGATGATGATGAGGATCAAACCTAATTTTTTTTTCATGTATTATATTTTTAATATTGCTTTTAAAAAATATATAATTTTATTTTAATATAATATAATTAGTTTTTAATTTTGATTGTCATATCCTTGGATTTTAATTATAATAGGTGTTAAGAATCATAAATCATTATGATTAATTAAAAAAAATTATAATTAATTTTTTAAAAAAATAAAATTAACTATTAGCATCGATATTAGGGATGAAAAATCCATCACTAATAACTATTAGCGAGAGCACTAGAGGCCAAACAGTCATCACTAATATTTCTTAAAATAATTTTTTTATTTAATTTAAAAATTAAAAAAATTGGAGACAGCATTAGCAATGGTATTGTTGGTTGCTAATAATCATTAGTGATGGCATTTGCAACAAAATTACCATCACTAATAATTTTTAATTTTTTTTTAAAAATTATATTAAAAAATAGTTAGCAATGAAATTATTCTATTTTTAAAGCTATTGCTAATATATTATTAGCGATGGTAATTTTTGCCATCGCTAATAGTAGTAATTAGCGATAAGAATTTTTCAAATTGATTTTTACAATGGTATTAGCGATGGTGGCTCTATTAGCAACAGTGGAAGTATTATTAGCAATAGTATTTCATCGTCGCTAATAGTCTGGATTCTTGTAGTGTAAAGTATATGTCATCTACCTTTGATCGATGCTTACTTTTCTTACCATCAACCAGATCATCTTTACCAAATTCAATATCATCCAACTCTTTTAACACCTCACTCCTAGACATCCGGCTAGATGCCTCATCTTTTTCAATAGTGCCATCAAAGGAGCGTGCATTCCTTTTGTATGAATGATTTCGATGAAAAAATATCGATATCCCATAAAGCTAAAACTCCTTCGATGTGTCAACATTTTCGATCAAATATTTTTTTCACAAATCGAGCATGCTAGCTCACCTTTCATGCTCCAATCCAACATTAAGGAATAAGCTAAAAAGTCATTTATTATCTATATAAATACTGTGCGCATGGAGAATGACTCATTCATCAAAGCATAAAAAGTTAGAACATCTTGAATATTCTGCAACTATTTTAACTTAGCAATAAGAGGCTAGAAATAAAAGTCAATGTCATTACCTATCTTCATCGGTCCAGGGTTGAGCACTATCATGAAAGCAAAGGATTTTTCATACATATCCATGGTAGAAGATTGTAAATATGAACAAACACTGGCCATATACTATAGACGGTATTCATGTGCTTGAATGGATTGAAACCATCGCATGACAAGTCCAAACCTACATTACGTATCTCTTATGCGAAGTTGAAATGTATTTCATTAAACTTCTACCATGCCTCTCCATTGGCTGGATGCCTCAATGCATCATCTTTTGCTTGGTCCTCTTCATGCCATCTCATATCCTTCGATGTAGATAAACATATTAAATATATATATATAAATATTAAATTATTAATTAATTTATCTTTAATTTTTAAGAATTGATACTTTATTTATCTTTTGTAGAAAAAATTTATAGATGGAAAAAGCTCGATTTATAGGTCAAAACAAAAAAAAAAATTGAAGCAAATCGGACTTAAAATGAACCCAGAATAAGGATTTAAAGAAAAAAGAAGAAAAAATAAAAAATAAAAAAATGGGCCTAAAACCCGATCCAAATCAATTTATTAGGCCGGTCGATGCATGATGGACCAATTGATCGGTCCATGAAACTAGGCATGGACTACCCACTCAGCAAGCGCGAATCAAAGGCCGTTGCATGGCATGCCTAGACCACTAAGGGGTTTACAAAAAAACCCTCACAGCTCATAAGGGTAAAAAGGTCAATTCAAGTAGTGTGGCATGACATGATTGGCAGAGGTCTTCGGTGAGATCAGTTCACAGTGGTCTACAGCTGCAATTTTGCATGATTGGATGGCCCGTGTTCATCCCACTTAAGATCCAACGACCCACATTAATTCCTATCTTGATTCAATAGTATCCAACGATTTTGCATGATCTGATAGTAAGAAATCACACTCATGAAGATCCAATGGCCAGAATTTGATTCCAAGTTGATTAAGGAAGATTTCAACGTAATCCGGTGGTCCAAATTCATCCCCAAGCTTGATCTGATGGTTGTAATTTGATATGAGTCTTGTTTAAACTGTGAGCGATGGATTTTGACCAAATCTAGACTATTTGAACCCAATCTGATGGTGAAAATCATCATAAGGAGCAAAATTCGATCCAAACTTATTTTCTTTAATTTTTCTCCATTCTTAACTCAAACTCCTTTGATTTTTCCTTTATAAAGGGCCCTCTCTTGAGACCTAACGAGCTATTAACCCTCAAAAGCCCTCTTTTGACCTAAAGCTCTCTCCCCCCCTATTTCTCTCTCTCAAACCTTTCTTCTTCTTCAAGCTTTTCTTCTTTCTTTCTCCAACAGACTACAAAATTTTTTAATTTTTCCATCAAAACTCCTCTCCTGCTCCTAATTTTTGCAACCAACTGCTGTCCAGGATCTACTTCGAAGCTCCAAGGATGAAGATTTCAATAAGAAGCTTTTCGATGGCCAATCGATCAATTTATTCTCAAAAGATCATTCTAACCTTATTTGATAGTATTTTCTATTTTTCATATTTTATATTTTTTATAAATTTATAATAAAAATTATTTTTATTTATAAAATCTTTGTGTCTTTATAAGATTGATCGAGAATAGTTTATGACTCTTAGAACGAGCCATGATCTACGAGTCTGGTTCATACTTTTGAGATAAATTATATTTAGATTAATTTTTTTTATTATATCTAATTTAATTTAGACTAATCTATAACTTTAAGGAATGGACTATGATCTAAGGGTACAGATTATGCTCTCTTAGATAAGTTATATCTTTATTAATTAGATATCAATTATACCATATTAATTTACTATTTATTTATTTTTTTAATTAATTTAAATAATTTTTTAATTAATTTTAATTTTTTTTAATTTATAATTTAAACATATTAACATGATTCTTGAGGATACAATCCCAGCTCATCCTCTCTATATAGTAGTAAGTTAGATTTTATTTTTGACTGCCTACGATAGAGATCAAATTTTGACATTGCCATAATGTGATTTAGTTTCTTTAAAAATTAAAAATAAATAAAAAATTTAAAATTTAAAAATTTAAAAAATTTTAAAAATTAAAAAAAATTACACTGATATTACATAAGCTATTTAGGAGGTTAGAGATCTAATCATAGAACTTAACAAGTAAAATTAATTAATTTAAATTTAATTATCTTACTTGACTTGGTTATCTTGACTTTTTGTATCTCATCTTTACAAGATACTTTAAGAGTACTAAATCCAATTAAACAAGATAAGATGGAGATTTGATCATCCTTTCTTTGTCCAAAAATAATCAATCTTTATATTGCATTAACCCAAGCCTTTAATTTTAAAATCAATTAGATATTGGCCCTTAAGAATACTTGAGCTCATTAGGACAACGAACCATAAAAGTTGCACTGGGTTAGGATTAGTCAGTTCAACTAGTATCTAAGAAAAATGGTTCAGGGATCACATTCCAAAAGAAGATGGTTACTTAATTGATTCTATTAGCTTACCTGGCCAAGATAATTGATGTCTAAGAAAAGTAATGGAGGGACTCCCACCAACCTTACACTTACCTGGCCAGTTAACACTACTACAAAAAAAGCCTACGATAGTGCATACTATGACAGTGATTTTTGAAATCACTGTAATAAAGTCTACGATAGTGATTATAAAGAACCACTGCTATAGGTCCGACCTATGACAGCGGTTACAACAAACCACTACCATAATCTGATCTATGGCGGTGATTTTTTATAACCACTATCATAGATCCGACCTATAGCAGTAGTTTCTTATAACCACTGTCATATGTTGGACCTATAGCAGCGATTTCTTGTAACCGCTGCCATATATTGATCTATGGCAGTGGTTATTTATAACCGCTGTAATATTTTTTTTCTTATTTTTTCTCTAAATAATATATAATTTTAAAATTTAATGCTTATTTTTATTATTCATTATCTAAATAATTATCATTAGAGTATCATCGTAAAAGATCACCTCGATCTGATGGTCTAATCTTCATCGATCAGAAAAATTTGATTTCGACGATCATGAATGATGATATGATGATCTGATAGAAGAAGACCTTCGATAGATCCAAAAATCTACAATGATGATCTTAATTATATTTGTAGCATACTATCAAAGTTTTACTTCAATCGGATATCATTATCTTGATCAATTTAGTATAGGTTAATTTTGACCATTAAATGATAAACAAATGATTAAAGGACTAGACGGTGTTCGATTATGAGATAATTTTTTTTATAAATGATCTTGACTACTACTTTAATCATTTTTTTATGATGGTGATTATAAAATTTAACTCGTGAGACTAAGAATAATCTAAAACTATACATCGCCTAATAACCATTCTTAAACTCCATTGGTTATTATGTATATATGCTCGTGCTTTTGCAATATCTACTTAACATGAATAGTTCATATGAAAATAATTTAAATTTTACTATCATCATCATATAAAATAATTAAAATTATAGAAAAGATCATTTAACAAAAAAATTATCTCATAATCGAATGTCGTTTAGCCCTTTGATTGCTTGCTTCTAATTTAACAGTCGAAATTATTTCGTACTAAATTGACCAAGATAACGATATTCGATTAAAGTAAAATTTTGATAGTATGCTACAAATATCACCAAGATCATCATTGTAGGTTTTTAAATCAATCGAAGATCTCCATCTGTCGATCATTGCATTATCATTCATGATCATCGAAATCAAATTTTTTCTGATCGATGAAGCTAGGGCCATCAAATCAAGATGATCTTTTGTGATGACACTCTAATGATAATTATTTAGATAATGAATGATAAAGATGAGCATTAAATTTTAAAATTATATAATATTTAAAAAAAAATTAAAAAAATTATTTTCAACCTATGGCAGTGGTTACTAAAAATCGCTGCTATAGATCTATGACAGTAGTTATAAATCGCTGTCGTAGAGCACCACTATCGTAGAGTGCTGCTACCATAGATCTATGATAGCGATTCAAAAATTGTTGTCGTAGATTAGGTTAAAAATTTTTAATTTTTCTTCTCTCTCGTGTGCACTCTCTCTTTCTCTCCCTCCCCTCCTCTCCGTCGTTGGTGAGACTCCATCCATCCTCGACCGCGGTCGCCCACCCCCCACCCTCCCCATCCTAAGCCGCGAAGCCCACCACCCCATTCCTCACCCTCCCCCGTAGCCTGCCGCCCACCCCCCCATCCCCGACCGCCGCCACCCCTTGCCCTCCCATCCCCGACCACTTGCTCCACCCTCCCATCCCAGACCGCCACTGCCCCGCCTTCCCATCCCTGGCTTGCGCCCACCTCCCTCCCCATCCCAGCGCTGTCGTCCTCCCCCCTCCTCGTCCCGGCCATGATCGCCCATCCCCCACCCTCCACCCTCTCCATCTCTAGCCGCCCGCCCCCCCATGCCCTACCTATCCCCGACCGCGCTCATTCCCTGCCCTTCTCATCCCCGACCGCCCACCTCCTACCCTCCCCTCCCCTGGCCTCGCCCATCACGGCACCACTCTAGGACCCCTCTCCCTCTCTTTCCCCTTTTCCTCTCTTCTCTCTCTATCTCACTATCTTGCTATTATTTCGCAGGTTACCTCCAGCACTATCATTTTTCTCTAGCATCATCACCAACGATCCTTAGAGCTTTCAATGCAACCCTCTCTCTATAGTCATAGATATATTTTTTAATTTTAATTTTATAGTATTATTTATTAATCACTGGACTGAAGGAACCAAATCTAGGATTTTACAGGTAGATCTTGAAAACTTTTTTAAGATCTTAAATAAATTAAATTTTTTTTAAATAAAAATGTAAACACCTAGATATCAGATCTATTATATGATCAAGGCATGATATTAAATCAAAAATTAAAATCAAATAAGAAAGTAAAAGGTTGATCAAATCAACCTAGATCTACACTACATCTAATACAGGTATAAAATTAATAGATCAGATCTATTACCTAAGTAAGTTAGATGTTTTAACTTGCTAATATGAGCTTAAGGATGAAGTCATGAGCCGCACACACGTCTGGCCTCTATGAGTCATCCACACGAGCCTACGACCTATGATCTGAAGTTCGATGTAGGAAATCAGCACAGCATGCTAGTACTATGCTGATCCTTCTTCGACGGTCGATTTGATGCTTCCATCTTTGAAATTTGGACTCTCCAAAATATGAGAAAAAAGATGAGAGTTTACTGATCTAAGACTCTCTTGAAAAAAAAAACTCAACAAAAGGAGGAGAGATTGAAAATAAAACAGCCATAGAAGAAGACTCTCTTCTTCTTCTCTTTTCTCTCACCTAGATACCTAGTTTGGTGCCTATGAAACCCCCACGCCCAAGGACCCTCTTCCTCTAATTTTTTCACACCCCAAACCACTCCCAAATATCTATATTCAATGAAAAAATTAGAATAAAATTCATCCAATAAATGGAGAAAAAGAAGAGTCCAAGTTAGATCAAAATCCTAGACTAGAAATATCCAAACATGAGAAGTTGTTGGGGTGCCCAACTCTTGGGCGCTCCTCCATAATTATTAGCATGGACCAGCAAGGAAGGGTGCAAAACAAAGAAGATTATTTTCATGGAATAAGAGAAGAATAAATTAAAAGAGGGGGTGGCACTTAAGGAAAGGTGTTTCGGTCAATAAGAATTCTATCTCATAGAATCCTAAGCAAAACTAACTCCCCTTTTGACTTGATCTTCTAACAAATTATCTTATGAGAAAAGGAGGAGAGAAAGAGGGTGTGAGAAGCCATGGGATTGGAGAATTTTCACATCATAAATAAAATAAAAAGGGCATGGGGCATGAGGATTAAGTAGCGTAAGTGATAGGGAGTCCTAGTCACACTAGGACTCCTATTTTGACTTGGTCAAACAAGATCTTTTAACCAAATAAAATCAAGATTAAACCAACCTAATTAAATAAGACCCTAACCCATTTAAGAACTTAATTAAATTAGATTTAATTCTAATTTATTTTTTAATCAAATTAAAAAATTAGATTAATTCGAGTTCTAGTTAGACTAGGACTAGTTCTTTCTTGCACTTGGCTTATCCAATAAACCAATTGAACTTGATCCAATTAAGCCTAAAATAAATCTAATTAAATTATATTTAATTAAACTTAATCTCAACCTATTGGCTTAATCAAATTAAGTCAGTTAGCAATCCAATTGCTAATCGATCCTCCTACAACACTTGCACTAGGTTAAACAACAATCTTATTGATTGTTTAATCCTAGAATGATTCTTAATCGTTGATCAACCATTCGATCAAATCGTAAGATCTAATATGTGTGACCTCATAGATCCAAACCTAAGTTGGTAGCATAGAAATAAATTTTTATACCAATCAAAGTGATAATCTAGCAATGATATCCGATGATCGGATAAATCGAAGGTGTACAACACCATCCTTAGAACCCATGCGGATATAGTTTTCATATAATTCATCCTCTTGACCATAATGCTCGTAGGACAAGTCAGAGTTCAACTATCAACTTTGATCAGATTATCTACATTGTATTTCAAAATATCAAATCCATCTGATGAATTACCCTGGCCACGGTTTTGCTATATTGAAATACAATGATACATTCTTCTCCAACTCTTAGAATGGTCAATTCCATCTTAATCACACTCCGACTTTGCAAGTACTTGACTGTGCCTAGAAGCATTCCATTGTTGAATTAGAAATTCAGTTAGTTTAGTACCAAAGCATAGTGAGTTGCTTGCAAGTCACTGAGGTGATCCTAGGTCTAAGGGATACTTATACCTATATCCCATCAGAGACATTCTCGATAGCAGAATGCTCTAGAGTTGGTCACGTTCAATGATGATGTACCCATTCATCTCACCTATATGCCATACCAGTGTCTCCACACTCCTTGGTTAAGAGGACAATCAACCTATATGGCATATAACGACCTATGCTCGATAGACACTATTGTCCTAATTAACAGCCTATCATTTGGTTATGAACAAATTTAAGGACTAATCGATAAATTCTCTCTTTATCGAAACTAAACAATCCTAAGGACTTCATCACAATAATAGAGTTCATTAGAAGATGTAAACTTATGATGAAAAAGATGCCAAAAATATTTTTATTAATTAATAAATTAATTATAATTATAAAATAGCTCAACCGTCAATAGGCTGATGATTGACTTTGGGATATAATTCTCAACAACTCTCACTTATCCTAAAGCCACTAGGCACAGTATCTAATATCCATCTTCGACTTATGGTTGTCGAACTCCTTGATTGCTAGGAGTTTAGTGAAGGGGTCAGCTAAGTTCTCCTTTTCGTCGATCTTTTGAAAGTCGACATCACCACGACCCATAATTTCATAGACCAAGTGAAAGTGGCACAGAATGTGCTTTATCTGCTGGTGTGCCTTTGGTTTCTTTGCTTAAGCTATTGTGCCAGTATTGTCACAGTAGAGCAGGATTAGACCATCAATGGAGGGTGCTACTTCGAGCTCGATGATGAACTTCCTCAGCCACACCTCTTTTTTTGCTGCATCTGATGCAGCCATGTACTCTGCTTCATAAATAGAGTCAGCCACTGTATGCTGCTTGAAATTTTTTCAGTAGATGGCTCCATCATTTAGAGTAAAGATATATCCCAACACACTTTTACTGTCATTATGATCAGATTGAAAGCTGAAGTCTATAAACCCCTCAAGTTTCAGATCTGACTCACCATAAAGCAACCATTGATTCTTAGTATTTCTCAAATACCTAAGGATGGTTTTAACCACCTTCCAATGATTTTCTTCAGGATCAGATTGGTATCTACTCACCACTCCTAGTGAGTATGCCACGTCTGGTCTCATACATGTCATTGCATATATAATAGACTCTACTACTAAAGCATATAGGATTCTACTTATATGCTCTCTCTCTTCAGGAGTTGTCAAACAATCCTTCTTAGAGAGAAAAATTTATTGGCCTATCAGAAGATAGCCCTTTTAAAATTCTCCATGCTGAATCTCTTCAGCACAATTTCTATATATATGGATTGAGATATACCAAGCATCCTTTTAGATCTATCCCTATAGATCTTCATCCTTAGGATGTAGGATGCTTCATCCAAGTCCTTCATGGAGAACTGTGATGACAATCAGACTTTTATTTCTTATGGTATGGAGATATCATTTTCAAATAAAAGAATGTTATCCACGTACAAAATAAGAAAAATCATTGTTAGACCATTTGCCCATTTATAAATGTAGGGTTCATCTCTGTTCTTAACAAAGCCATACGTTTTGATCACTTTATCAAAATGCATGTTCCAACTCTAAGATGTCTGCTTCAATCCATAAATAGATCTCTGAAGCTTGCACACCTTAGACTCATTTATGGATGTAAATCCTTTAGGTTGTATCATATACACCTCTTTGGTTCACATCCATCTGCCAGATCTCATAGTTTAGATGGGCAACAATAGCAAGCATGATCCGAATGGACTTAAGCATTGCCATAGAAAAGAACATCTCATCATAGTCAATACCATAACATTGACGATATCCCTTAGCAACCAAACGGACTTTATAGGTCTCCATCTTTTCATCTATGCCCCTCTTCCTTTTGAAGACCTATTTACACTCAATGGGTTTAACCCCTTCAGGTGGGTCAACTAATGTCCATACATCATCGACCTTCATGAAATTCATTTCAGATCTAATGATTTTTAGCCATTTCTCAGAGTCGGATCTCTGCATCGCATCCATATAAGTGATTGGATCCTCATCGTTCTCATCGAATTTGATGGGATCACCATCTTGGACCAAGAATCCATAGGATCTGTCTGGATGGTGCGGTGCTCTACCGAATCGTTTTAATGGTATGGGTTCACTAGGCTTCGAATCTAATCTGATCAAATCCGACTTAGGTTCAACATTGTGTGTTAGACTTTCTACCTATTGAACTTCATCAAGTTCAATCTTAGAGGCAACAGTTCCTTCACCAAGAAACTCCTTTTCCAAAAAGGTTGCCCTAAGGCTGACGAACATCTTTTATTCATCAACATGGTAGAAATAGTATTCTTTGGTCTCTTTTGGATACCATATGAATGTACACTTGTCAGACCTAGGTCCAAGTTTGTCTGTAACTAATCATTTGACATAAGCTAGGCACTCCCAAATTCTATGATGTGAAACTGCTGGTTTACGCTCTGTACATATCTCATATGGAGCTTTAACTACAGACTTACTTGGAATCCTATTTAATAGATAACAAGTCGATTTGAGTGCATATCCCTAGAAGGATATTGACAAACTGACAAATTTCATCATGGATTGAACCATGTCTAACAAAGTTCGATTCCTCCTTTCAGACACACCATTATGCTATGGTGTTTCAGAAGGAGTCCATTGAAAGAAAATTTTATTCTCTCCTAGGTATGTAAGAAACTCACTAGAAAGGTATTCTCCTCCTCGATCAGATCGAAGAGTTTTAATACTCTTTTTAATTTATTTTTCTACTTCACTTCAAAATTATTTGAACATTTCAAAAGAATCTGACTTATGTTTCATCAGATAGACATATCCATATCTGGATAGATCATCCGTGAAAGTGATAAAGTAGACATATCCACCTCTAACACTTATGCTCATTGGTCTACATACATCAGTATGTACTAGACCTAAGAGCTCATTGGCTCTCTCACCTTTTTCAGTAAAAGGTGACTTGGTCATTTTACCAAGAAGACAGGACTCATAGGTTAGAAGTGATCCACAATCATTGACTTTGAGGATTTTCTCTTGAGTCAACCTATTTATCCTATTCTTGCTTATATGACCTAGCCAACAGTGCCATAAGTAGATATCTGATACACTATCTAATCTAGGATGCTAGCCAGTAGAATAGACTACATTAATATGTTGTGATAATATATATACATCATTGTTCAATTATCCACAGAAAGCAGTAACACCATTCATAATGACATTACAAACTCGTTTCGTTACTGAAATTTTATAGTTATTCATGGCCAAAAGGTCTACAGAAATGATATTTAAAAAGAAACTAGGATAGAAATGATAATCACTAAGAACAACAGTATGAGATTTAAATACAAGTTTCAAAATTTCTAAAGCTAGAACTAGAACTGATCTTCCATCTCCAACGTTTAGGAATCTCTCATCTTGCTTGAATCTTCTACTGACCTACAACCCCTGCAATGAATTATAAATATAGTAAGGACTATCGATATCCAACACCCAGTCAGTAATATCATAAATAGAGAAATTGCAAGGACTTCGGTATCCACTACTACCTGGCAACAGCTTACTTCTTTCTCTACCTATTTAGGTCCAGGGAGGCAATGTACTAAGGGTAGTTCTTCTTTCAGCGCCCCCACTTCTTACAAAAGAAGCATTTAGCTTGACTCTTATTAGGCTTGATCTTCCTGATCTGGCCCTGCACTGATGTCCCTGTCTGAACTTGCACCTTCTTTGTTTTCTTCTTCTTGTTCTTCTTTCCTTTTCTAAAGGGTCGAGAATCAGAAGATGAACCTTCTACTAAGTTCACCAACTCTTTATGGAGCTGGTGATTCTTCTCAAAGTTCTAAACTAACCCCAGTAAGCCATGATAGTTTACTTCATGCTTTATCATTCTGTAATGAGTACGAAAAGGGAGATAAGACTTTAGCAGCGAGTTCAGTATTGCATCTTTTTCAAATTATTTATGCAAGAAAAAGCCAAGTTTGCTCAAGCGCTCTATCAGCTCAATTATGTACAGTACATGATCAGTGACAGAGGCTCCATCCCATATTCTAGTATTGAAAATGATGCAGCTAGTCTTGTGCCTCTTAACATCGTCGGGTGTGCCAAAAGAATCCTCCAAAACTTGAAATATTTGATTTGGCTGAGCTATCTCAAACCTATGATTGAACTCATTGCTCATCGCAGCTAGCATAATACAGCACACCATGATTCGATCACTGAGCCACTTCTGATAAGTGTCTTTGACTATTCCACGTGCATTAGCAGCTGGCTCCTTAGGTGCAGGATCCGTCAGCACATATAGAATCCATTCATGCTCCAGGACAATCTTCAACTTTCGGTACCAGCTATCGAAGTTGGATTCCACCAACTAATCATTGTCCAATAATGATCAGAACAATAGAAAAGTGGCCATGTCTGCACAAAAAAAAATTAGAACCTAATTAGTAATTGATTCATTAAACCTAAAGATTTGGACTTTAATCAAAATGTTTCTCCCACTATTTTATTCAAATTAATAGTCTCTACCTCCAATTTGAGGAATTATTCTAATTTCTTAATGGGTACTAGAATTCACATAGACTATACACGAGCCCAACTTTGGTTGGCCCACTCATGTACATCTAAGGATAGTTTCATAATCAATTATTTCTCTAAATAATTTTCAGTAATTAAATTTTGCCTCAGATCCTGATCAGTTGATTTTGGCCTTCTTAGAAAATGATCCAGTTAGGTCCAACCATTAACATGACTATACTTGGCCCATCCAACCAATGAATGATCAGGTCCAACTTTGGTTGGCCCATCTGACCACCATTTAGAAAGATGTATCCAAGAGATCATATAATGAATGATAATTCCATTAATCGATAAGCACCAGATCTTTGGGCCTCCAATGATTATCCAACTGATGGACTCATTATTATCCACTTTAATGAAAGGCTATGATCCAGTTATCATATAACTATTTTATTTTAGGGATCTAATAATTTTAGAAAATTTAATTTATAGAAGCAAGTAGATTAGATTAACCAGCTTGTCATGATCCTGCCACTAACTTTACTAAGTCAACTAAAGGGAGATCATTAATAGACTGGTCTAGGAGCACCTAAATCAGTCAAACTGATTTACCTAGCTGACATGGGTCAGCTCGAATAGTTAAACGATCTGATCAAAACATAATCTCACCAAGAGGTCAGGTAAGTTCGATCAGTGGAAGGATCTGTCAGGCTTGCCTTAGAAACCATCAGAAATGGCCAGATAAGTGAGCTGCCAATTAAAAATCACTGGTCTGATTTACCTTAGACACCAACTGATTTAATTAGTTTTAATTAGATCAACCTAACAGTTCGTGCTAGACCGCATAGCTAAGAATCAAGTCCATCTTGGGGCTTGTAAAAGACATGGACTTGACCAACTACAACTATTGCAATTGATCTAAAGAATCCTTGACTTAATCTAAACAATAATTGATTAAATTTAGTTAATTCTCTAATTAAATTCATTCTTTAATCTATCCCTAGGTCTAACCCAATTAATGGACCTAATCTCCACTAACCCATTAACCTAATGTATTATGATTCATGTCATAGGATCTTCAATTTACAATCCTAGAACCTAATCAAATAACTTCTTAATTCTTAATTAAGTTTTGGACTGAGGGTTGGAGTTTGACTTTTCAAAAATAGTTTTCATGTTTGTAAAATATTTTTACAATATGATTCTGTCAACCAAGTTGCATGTTTGATTCATAATCAATATGCAAGTAACATAAACATGAATCTACTTTAGATTTAAATTAAATAGGTTCGTATAATTGAGACAGTTTCAATAATAATCAATCATAAATCTTTCTAGATCAAATCTAATATATTTATGAAGATTAAAATTAGATTAAAATATTTTTAATCAGATCATAAAATTTTTTAGATCTAATTTAAAATTTTATGATCAATATTTTAGATTTGTACGTACTAGGACAACCTATTCACTGTAAGGGGTAAACCTTATAGCAGGATAACCCTATGGCAGTCCATTCAATTTAAAATATTTTATTTTTAGATTTAAAACTATTTTAAATCTATTAAATTATAACTAAAATTAAATCAAATCTAATAAATTTATGATTAGGGTCAGATCATCATGAACTAGGACAACCTATTCATTGTAAGGGATAAACCTTACAATAGGACAACCTTATGGCAGTTCATGAGATCTATTTTTTTTTAATTTTAAATTTAATAATTAAATTATAAATTAGATCTAATCTAAGAAATAATTTAAATATGTATAAAAATTATGTAATAACAATCTGGCTTTGATACCAATTGAAGAAACCAGATCTAGAATTTTATAGGTAGATTTTGAAAATTTTTTCAAGATCTTACAGCGAAAGACTTAAATAAATTAAATATTTATTTAAATAAAAATATAAATACTTAGATCCTAGATCTATTACATGATCAAAGTATGATATTAAATTAAAAATTAAAATTAAATAAAAAAGTAAAAGATTGATCAAATCAACCTAAATTTATACTACATCAAATGCAGATATGAAGTTAATAGATCAGATCTATTACCTAAATAAGTTAGATGTTCTAACTTACTAATCCAAGCTTAAGGATGAAGTCACGAGCTACACATGCATCTGACCTCTAGGAGTCATCCACACGAGCCTACAATTTTTGATCTGAAGTTCGATGTAGAAAATCAGCAAAGCATGCTAGTACTGTGCTGATCCTTATTCGATGGTCGGTCTGATGCTCCCTTCTTCGAAATTTAAACTCTTCAAAATATGAGAAGGAAGATGAGAGTTTACCGATCTAAGACTCTCTCAAAAAAAAACTCAACAAAAGGAGGAGAGATTGAAAATAAAACAGCTCTAGAAGAAGACCCTCTTCTTCTTCTCTTTTCTCTCACCTAGACACCTAGTTTGGTGCCTATGAAACCCCCACGCCCAAGGACCCACCTTCTCTAATTTTTGCACACCCCAAATCTCTCCCAAATCTCTATATTTTATGAAAAAATCAAAATAAAATTCATCCAATAAATAGAGAAAAAGAAGAGTCCAAGTTAGATCAAAATTCTAGACTAGGAATATCCAAATATCAGAAGTTATTGGGGTGCCCAACTCTTGGGCGCCTCCTCTACAATTATTGGCATGGACCAGCAAGGGAGGGCACACAAAAAAGGAGATTATTTTTATGTAATAAGAGGAATTAATTAAAAGAGGAGGCGGCACTCAAGGAAAGGTGTTTTGGTTAATAAGGATTCTATCTCAAAGAATCCTAAGCAAAACTAACTCCTCTTTTGACTTGGTCTTGCAACAAATTGCCTTATGAGAAAAGAAGGAGAGAAAGAGGGCATGAGAAGCCATGGGAGTGGAGAATTTTTATGTAAGAAATAAAACAAAAAGGGCATGGGGTGTGAGGATTAAGTGGCGCAAGTGATAGGGAGTCCTAGTCACACTAGGACTCCTATTTTGACTTAGTCAAACAAGATCTTTTAACCAAATAAAATCAAGATTAAACTAACCCAATTAAATAAGACCCTAATCCATTTAAGAACTTAATTAAATCAAATTTAATTCTAATTTATTTTCTAATCAAATTAGAAAATTAGATTAATCCATGTCCTAGTTAGACTAGGATTAGTTCTTCCTTGCACTTGGCTTATCCTTAAACCAATTGGACTTAATCCAATCAAAACCAAACCAAATCTAATTAAATCATATTTAATTAGACTTAATCTCAACCTATTGGCTTAATTAAATTAAATCAGTTAGTAATTTAATTGCTAATCGATCCTCCTGCAATACTTGCACTAGGTTAAACACCGATCGTATTGATTATTTAATCCTAGAATGATTCTTAATCATTGATCAACCATTTGATCAGATCATAAGCTCTAATATGTGTGACCTCATAGGTCTGAACCTAAGTCAATAGTATAAAAATAAATTTTTATATCAATCGAAGTAACCATCTGATAATAATACCCGACGGCTGGATAGGTCGAAGGTGTAGAACACCATCCTTAGAATCCATACAGATATAGTTTCCATATAATTCATCTCCTTTACCACAATGCTCGTAGGATAACTCAAAGTTCAACTATCAACTCTGATCAGGTTATCCATATTGTATTTCAAAATATCAAATCCATCTGATGGATTATCCTGATCAAAGTTTTGCTATAATGAAATACAGTGATACATTCTTCTCCAATTCTTGGAGTGATAAATTCTATCTTGATCCCACTCTAACTTTATAAGTACTTGTCTGTGTCCAAAAGTCTTTCATTGCTGAATTAGAAATTCAGTTAGTCCAGTACCAAAGCACAGTGAGTTGCTTATCAGTTACTGAGGTGATCTCAGGTCTAAGAGATACTTATACCTATATCCCATCAGAGACATTCTTGATAGTAGAATGCTCTAGAATTGGTCACGTTCAATGATAATGTACCCATACATCTCACCTGTATGTCATACCAATATCTCCATACTCCTTGGTTAAGAGGATAACCAACCTATATGGCATATAGAGACCTATGCTCGATAGACGCTATTATCCTAATTAATAGACTATCATTTGATCGTGAATAAATTTAAGGACTAATCGATAAATCCTCTCTTTATTGAAACTAAATAATCCTAAGAACTTTATCACAATAATGGAGTTCATTAGAAGATGTAAACTTATGATGAAAAAAAATATCAAAATATTTTTATTAATTAATAAATTAATTATAATTATAAAATAGCTTAACTGTCAATAGGCTGACGATTGACTTTAGAACATAATTTCCAACATGGACTAGTCCTATCAATGGGTCAGGTTTGGATCAGAATCTAGATATTCAGATCTAGACTCGATTTTAATTACTAGTACCAAATCCGAATCTGAATACCTGATGGATCCATACTTGAAGTATCAAACCCGGACCCTAATGGATTTTGGAGATCTAGACCCAATTTTGGGATCCAAAACTAAGAAAGTGAGAGGGAGAGAGGGAGGGAGGGGGTCTAGCCTTGTCATCGTCATCGACGAGGGAGATCGAGAGAGAGAGAGATAGGGAGGGAGGGGGTCTGACCTCACCATCGAGGGAGATCAAGAGAGTGAGAGAGGGAGGGAGGGGTTCGGCCTCTCCGCCATCATCGGTGAAGAAGATCGAGAGAGGGAGAGAGGGAGGGAGGGGGTCCAGCCTCACTGGCGAGAGATGTGATCGAGAGAGGTAGAGAGGGAGATCGAGAGAGGGAGAGAGGGATCAAGGAGGGGGTCTGGCCTCATCGACGATGTAGATTAAATGGGAGATAGGCAGTCGAAAAGATGAGGGGAGGGTGGAGATAGTCAAGAACAGGGGATGGCACACAATCAAATCGAATTGGATACGTAGCCAAGTTGGCTTGGATACGCAGCCAAGCCGGCTCAGGTCGAGATTGAGCTGGCTTGGGGAGAACTCGAGCTGGATGTCTCAGGCACGAAGCCGACTATCTCAAGCATGGAGCCAGCTCGGCTTTTGAGTGAACCAGCTCGATGGATGCGAATAAAATTTGATGTCTCTCTAAGATTCCAACTTTAAGTCCTAAGGTGCCACCATCATCTACTTCGTTCTTCTTTTAGGTTTCTGGATTAACATCTAGGTTTGCGCAAGAGATCAGATCTATAACTATTGCTCATCCTTAATTATTTATAAATATAATTCATGTTATAGAATTTATTGGATAATAATTTTTCGATGTTTATATCTTATTGCTTTTATTTATTGCATTGCATAATGATAGACCCATCAATTGATTAGTGTACATAATCTCCGGCATCTGTACAATTATATATAATTGTACGGATAAGAAAATTATATACAATGATCAATTGATTGTCTAATTTGAATGGTTTGGAAATTATAGATAATTCTATAGGTAGTTGCAGTAATCAAATGGTATATTAAGAATTTTGAATAAAATTTTGGATAGTATTTTTCTTTTATTCTCCCTACATGGAAGAACTAAGAAAACATGCTGCCAAAATTTTATTCGATCCTTGTTACATATCGTTTGATTACTATATTAAACCTATAAAATTAATGCAATTTCTAAATGGGATAGGACCTATCTTTACCTATTTATTGGTGATAGGATGTATTTATTGCATATTTATTTATAATGCATTAGTATATAATTTAAGTTTCATAAATGATTTAATTGCAGTATCATCATTTTTAAAATGGATAAGGGGTGGATGAAGTTTAGTAGGCTCTCATCAGAATATGAGGCTGGACTTCAAAAATTTTTTGATTTTTCTATAGAGAAATTTAGAGACCATGGACTGATCCAATATCCTTATAAAAAGTATATGGGTAGATCGTAGCTACCTCGTCAAGATGTAAATGATCACCTCACTATTTATGACTTTAAAGTCAGTTATAAAATTTATTAGGACCAACATGGTAAGGGCAAACCACAAGGAGGCGATCAACATGATGAAGGAGTGGAACAAATAGTTCATGATATTTTTTTATTTATTGGCCATAATGATGGTGCATCTACGTCCATGCCTGATCCTGTAGTTGAAAGAATGATAAATAGTGAGGATGTAGAGAAGGTCCGCAAGTTGATGAAGAATGCTAATATTTCATTATATCCTGGATGTGAAAAAATGATGAAGCTAGAGTTCTTAATCTGATTGTATCATGCTAAATGTTCTAATGGATTCAGTAATAATGGAGTGAACTGCATATTAGAGCTTTTGGGGGATATTCTTTCAGATGATGCATAAATTTCAAAGAATAATTATGAGACATCGAAGATTATTGAACAGCTGGGCTTTGCTTACATCAAGGTACATGCATATCCCAATGATTGCATGCTCTATTGGGAGGGGGATGTCAACCAAAATGAGTGCATAAGGTGCGGTGTGTCAAGATGAAAATAGAATAAAGACGACACATCGACTCATGTACCTCAAAAATTGATGCGATACTTTTTTTTAATTTTGAGATTATAAAAATTATTTATGTCGGTAAGGACATCATAGGACATGAGATGGCATGAAGAGGACCAAACAAAAGATGATGCATTAAGGCATCCAGCCAATGGAGAGGCATGGTAGAAGTTTAATAAATTACACCCTAACTTCGCACATGAGATACGTAATGTGAGGTTGAGCTTGTCGTGCGATGGTTTCAACCCATTCAAGTATATGAATATCGCTCATAGTGTACGATCAGTATTTATTCATGTTTACAACCTTCCACCATGGATGTGTATGAAAAAAATTTTTGCTTTCATGATAGTGCTCATCCCTAAATCGATGGAGGTAAGTAATGATATTGATGTTTATTTGCAGTCTCTTATTGCCGAGCTGAAATAATTATGGAGCATTTAAGGTGTTCAAACTTTTGATGCTTTGCTGAATGAGTCATTCTCCATGCACGTAGTATTTTTATGGATAATAAATGACTTTCCAGCCTATGCCCTAATGTTCGATTGGAGAACCAAAGGTGAGCTAGCATGCTCGATTTGTGAAAAAAATACTCGATTTAGAAGGTTGACACATCGGAGGAGCTTTAGCTATATGGGGCATTGACGTTTCCTCTATCGAAACCATCTATATAGAAGGGATGCACGCTCCTTTGATGGCACTGTTGAAGAAGGTGAGGCACCTAACCGAATGTCTGGAAGTAATGTACTTAGAGAGTTGGATGGTCTTAGTGTTGAATTTAGGAAAGATGATCCAATTGATGGTAAAAAAAAAGAAGTGTCGATTAAAGAAAGATGACACATACTTTAATTGAAGAAAAAAGAGCATCTTCTTTGACTTGCCATATTAGGAGACAAACTTATTGCGCCATTGCTTAGATGCAATGCATATTGAAAAGAATATGTGTGAGCTCCTATTGGCAACAATCTTAAATATCAAAGATAAGACTAAGGATGACTTAAATTCTCGATTTAACTTGAAAAAATGGGATATTAAGAGATCACTCCATCCAAAGTTGGTAGGAGAGAATAGTGGAGGCTCCTTCATGCATGCTATGCTATGAATGCCTCCGAATGGTCCATATTTTTTCATGTGTTGAAGAATATAAAGATCCCTGATGGATACTCAAGCAACATATCAAAGCGTGTGAATAGTAAGGATGTCAAACTTGGAGGATTGAAGACTCATGATTATCATGTGCTGATGCAGGAATTGATCCCAATAGCTATTCGCCGTGTGTTGCCAAAAAATGTTAGAATGGTTGTTATTCATCTTTACAATTTGTATAGAAATATTTGTGCAAAGAGGTTGCTTAAGAAAGACGTGAAGAAAATGAAGATAAGGGTGGTGACTATATTATGTGATCTGGAGAAGATATTTCCACCATCATTTTTCATGATTATGATGCATCTTACCGTGTACCTTACGGGAGAAGTTGCACTTGGAGGTCCAGTATTCTATTGATGGATGTATCCTACTGAGAGAAATATTCAAACTCTAAAATCTTATGTAAGAAATATGAATCATTCGAAGGGATCCATAGCAGAAGATTATTTGGATCGAGAGTGTATAAATTTTTGTATCATATACTTAAACAAGCTCAAGACACATCATAATCAACCAATGAGGAATCAGGATAATCAATATGAGCCAATTGAGCCTGCATTTAAGTCCATTCCATAGCTAGATAGACTTTCTACTTCATACCATCTCATTGATTTAAGCATTGAGGAAAGGGATAAGGCACACCGCTACGTGCTCTTCAACTGTGATATCATTGAGTCATGCATAAGATGAGTCACTCAGCATTATTTATTTTATAATAATTAGAAGAAAATATCTAATTATACCTAAATTTATTCTTTGTGCATGCAGCAAATACAAGAAGGTTATAAGAATAAAATATAGCGCTCTAAGTATGCCGAAGAAAGAGAAAATGCACAGCAAAGAATTTTTTAAATGATTCAAAGATTATATAAGCGATTATATATTCTTGTCTTGTACAACTTATTTAAACATGTTTACTAATTAGGTGTTATCTCCTTAATTAAGTGTGAAAATTATCGCTCAGTGATGTGAGCCCTGAAGTGCGTGCTCTTTCAATGGGCTCTAATCGTATCGTGCGTGAGTATAAACAGCTTGTCATTAATAGCTATAGATTTAAGATTCGCAGCAGGTCCGTAAATATGGCAACACAAAATAGTGGCATTATGTCGAGCACCACCATTGGGTGTTATGCTAGCTTGAGGGATTCACAGCCTCCTACGAAGGATTTGAATAATTATGGCATAGTGGAGAAGATAGTCATCTTGGACTATTATTCTAAAGAAAGGATTACATTGATGAAGTGTGATTGGTTTGACAACTTATCATAGTCTAGGATGAAGACTGATGAGTGTGGTTTTACTCTCGTTAACATGCAATGCCATCTCCATATTGAAGAACCATATATACTGGACTCCCAAGCTAGTCAAGTCTTCTACGTTAGTGATTTCTTGGAGCCTCAATGTGGTGTTATTGTGAAGATGGTCTCTAGGCATATTTTTGATGATACCAAAGTTGATGATGATGTTGGACCATGCATGCAAAGTACTCCTTTAGGACAAAACTTACTTGATACTGTCGAGATCCCAGACATATTTATCAGGAGCAATGGTGATGTCCATATTGTAGATACCACTAGACGATGACTTCAACATTCTGGTATAAATTATTAGAGTCTATTTATTTATGTATAGCTAATATTATTGTTCAAAATGTTAAATTTATTGCTCGGAGGTTGCAACCCCCATCCCTCGAATGACTATACAGAGCTCGACATCTGAGCCATGTTGGTAGATCGTGCTGTGCCATGCCATGGGTTATGCCATGCTGGTAGACCATATCGTGCCTTGGACCGTGTCATGCCTTGCCATGCCTTGGGTTGTGCAGTGTCGGTAGGCTGTGCCATATCATGCCATGCCGTACCATGCCATGTCGGTAGGCTAGGCCGTACATTATGCCATACTATGCTGTGTCAGTAATTTATGCCTCGGACCATGTCATGTCGGTAGGCTATGCCGTGGGCCATGTCGGCCACTAAAAGAACCCCGACCGCTAAGAGAATCCCCATCTTGTTGCTTTTGTTTATTGCATTGCATAGCGATAGACTGGTCAATTGATTAGTGTATATAATCTTTGGTATACGTATATTTATATGTAATTGTATGAATGGTACCTAGGCATATTTTTTATTATTGTTCAACATGTTATATTGATTAATGTTCATTAACATTGCAGGTCACGATGGCACCGAAATGCCATCTAGCTTTCACCCCTGCCTCTCGACTGATTATGCAAAGTTCAGCATCTAAGGAGCAGTTAGAACATACTCCATCCATCTCTACATCAGTTGCTTAGGGACCTCCACTATCGATATCTACTCCACCGATAGCATCTAGTACCCACCAGCATCTGAGCCTCTATCGTCACCCACATCTTAACACATGCTACTCCACCAGCATTTGAGTGTATATTTTTATTATATTTTTTATTTATTTATTATATAGTATTTGTATACTTATATATTTGTATAACGTATTTTGATTGCAGGTGCATCATCCAGTAGGATATTTTATGGTCCCACATGTATGGCGCGTGTGTGGAATCGCGTGATGGTATAGTATGATCTGGAGGGGAGGCCAATAGGAGAGACTGTGCAGTAAATGCATTTCTTTTTTGGAGTGCTTGTGAGGTCCTATAGAGCCCAGAGACTGACGATTGATGGATGATACTGTCAGAGATCGAGTGTGGGAGGAGATATGGATAAGTGCATCTTAATTATATTTATGTATTTTATATGTTTATACTATGTTTGATTAGAATAATTTTGTAACTGACTTTTAATAACTTTGTGTAGAGGAGGTACGACTTTTCTAATCATGAGAGGGCTCGAGATGCCCGACTGAAGAAGATCGGAGAGTTGTACTGGGCCTACGAAGTCAAGCTCCAAAGAGGATGGCTCGAGCACCGATGAGACACTCCAGAGGAGCTTGTTCCTTGGATATAGGACTGTCCTCCAAGTTAGTGGGAGAGGATGGTTACACATTGAAGGAGCTAGGAGTTCGAGATAAAATTACTAACTTTTAAATTTTTTAATATGCTTAAAGTTATATTTAAATATTTTTTAATATTTATTATTTATTTAAATACTTGTTAGACTATCTTTCATTAGAATCGGAAGAACTGAGCAACCCAGTAGTATACGCACACTCTCGACTGTGAGTTTATGACCAGTCGTGTGCATAGAGAGATAATAAATTCTAAATCTTACTAGATAAATTAAATTAATATTTTTTTTTATATTTTTAATAAATTGATCCATTGTTATAACTGATGAGAGATGGTGTGATGCCCAACCATAGTGAGATCTTTTGATCCAGCCGTACAGACAAGAAGGGCAGGTCGATGAATGCCGTGATCGGAAGGATTTTTATAAGTATTAAATATATTAGTATATATGATTAGTATTATAGCATTTCTTATAAAATTTTATTTATATTTATAATTATAGGATCAATTAGATGCGCTCGTGAGCGAGGACCCAAATACCTTTGGCCCCCATGACCATCTATCTCAGGTCTTGGGGCTTGAGCACTCTAGGAGGATCCGATGCAGGCCCGGACATATGATGATCAACTATAGTCAGAGGTGAGTGTCTCTTCATAGGCTTTCAGTGTTGTCAATCAGGATGAGCTTGAGGTGATGTTGGCATGGGTAGATCATGCTGCGATGTGGACAGATCGGGCTAAGGAGCGTGCATCTCATCTGAAGGGCATCGTGAGAGACATGGTGTCGATGCTCAGCATGCATTTTGGAGGTGCCTTCATAGACTTTGAGGATATGTTGATGTGCATTCCAGCTCCAGCTCCTCCAGCTTTGGCTCCAGCTCCAGCTCCTCCAGTTCCAACTCCGGCTATAGCTCCAGCTTATGCTCCATCTCCCAGGGTCGACGATGATGTAGATTTAGGAGATTTTTGCTATATTTTTTTAAAAAAATATATTATAATAAATTTTATTCAATAATAAAATTTTAGCATTTTAGAAATATTTTTATGCTTATAATATTTTTTATGTTATATATCTCTATATTTATCAGATAAAATATATAAAAAATTAAAAATTTTATATTTTTTTAATTATTCAGAAGCTATGGTAGCAATTTTATAACTACTGTCATAGACGTGCCAACCGCTGCCATAAGTAATGTATCAACCGCTACATTAGACCTATGATAGTGGTTACATAACCACTTTCATAGACAAGTCTATGGCAGCAGTTTCATAACCGTTGCCATAGACCAGTATATCACAGCGGTTCTATAACCGCTGCCATAGATAAGTCTATGGCAGCGATTTGAAAATCATTGCAATAGGCATCTATGGCAGCAATTTCCATAACTACTATAACAACTGCTTTCATAGATCTACGGCAATTGCTGTAGTGGCAGTGGTTAGCAATGGCTGTAGTGGCAGCAGTTAGCTAACCGCTGCCATATCCTATAGCAGCGATTTTTTGGACTATGGCAGCGATTACAAACTACTGTCGTAGCCCATTTCTGTAGTAGTGTAAGTGGTTGATTATATACTTGGAAGGCTTAAAGATGATCTTAACAGTTAGGAGCTGACTAGATTTAGGATAACCTTTAGCCAGAATTAACTGTATAACTTGATTGCTAACCAACATCAAACCTAATTAAACTTTTATAATTTATTTCTTAGACTTAGGACTCTTTAGGTTCTCATCTTTAAAATTTCTTTCATCCTTAAAAAAAAAAACTTAAAAAAATTAAAAAATATCCTAAAAAAATATCTTTATGTGTTTGCCCTAAGGTATAATTATAGGGTTTATGCTCGAGCATCGCTTACTGCAACCCAAAATTCAACCCCTAGATCCTAAAATCGAGAGAATCCTTAGAGCCAAAGAACTAGAAACATGGACTAAAATTAAGAGAATGATTCACCTAGATAATTGAAGGAGTACTTTACTCCTTCCACATATTCTTACTCTCTCTACATTCAGGTTCCTCCAGTAGAAGCTACACGTATGAAATCAAGTCTAGTATTATTCAAATGCTCCCATATTTTTATGGACTTACTAACGAGGATTCAAACAAACATCTTGATGAATTTTTAGAAATATGCTCAATAATTAAAATTTAAAATTTCTCTGATGATGCCCTTAGGCTGAAATTATTTTCCTTTCATTGAAGGACAAAGTCAAATATTGGCTAAACTCCTTAGATACTATAACTATTTCAATCTAGGACCAACTTCAAAAAAATTTTCTCAAAAAAATACTTTCCAATAGGAAAAACTAATCAAATAAGAAAGGCCATAACTAGTTTTTTCCAGCTAGAGAGAGATGTTTCATGAGACTTGGGAGAGATTAAAAGAATTGATTAGAAAATGCCTCGATCATGCTATACCCAAGTGGCAACTAGTCCAGTACTTCTATAATGGCTTGACAGAGAAGCATCGATAGATGGTTGATGCATCCTGTGGTGGAACCTTCATACTGAAGAAAGAGCAAGAAGTCTCGTAGCTATTTAAAATTCTGAGTGAAAATTCATTGCACCATACATCTGCTGCTAGGAGAGACCCTCCCATGTCTGGACCTAAATGGGATATAATTTATAAAATGGGTAGTTCAATGGACATCTACAACCAAATAAATGAATTATCTTAAAAGATAGACCAACTATTGCAAGCAATGCCTACTAGAACTCCACCCACACCCATAGTAGATGCATGTGCAATATGTTCAAGTCCTACACACACTATTTATGATTGTCCACCTGCATCCCAATTCTCTGAGTTTATACACGAACAAGTAAATCAAGCACAAACTCAGAATAATTTTAGGTCAGGATACAATCCTTACTCTAACACCTACAATCTCGGTTGGAGAAACCATCTAAATTTTTCTTGGGCTCAACAACCTGCTACTAGGCCACCAGTACCCAGACCTAATTACACTGAGGCAGCTTATAAATCAACTCCACACCCAGAAGTTGCATAAAATTCATAGCCTTCTATAAATACTTCTTTTAAGGAAAAAAATATTACAAGAATTAAATGAGCTCAAGATGAACATCCAAATCCTTCACTCCCACACTCAATCAATAGCCAAGTTAGAAATCCAACTAGGGCAACTAGCCATTGCTTTTAATAGAAGGAAGGAAGACTTTCAAGTCAGTCCATTAATAACCCAAAAGGGTAGTACATGGCTGAGAGCTCCACTAGCTCAGAAATTTTTTTGAACATGCCAAGTTTGTTATGACCCTTAGAAGCGAGAAAACCATAAGTCAGCTTGAAATAACTCAAGAACTAGAACCATCAAAACTAGTCAAATCAGAGAAAAATAAAATTATAGAGAGAAAAAAACCTACTGACCCAGCACCTGCACCTAAAGCCCCATTCCCTAGTGCTTTAGAATCTCCTTTGCCTTTAGACAAGAAGGATATTAAAATGAATGAAATGCTTGAATTATTTAAATAAGTTTAAATTAATTTACCCCTTCTTGATGCTATTAAATAAGTTTCAACATATGCCAAATTCTTCAAAGATTTGTGCACTTAAAAATGAAGAACTAAAGTACACACACCTAAGAAAGTTTACTTAACTGAACAAGCTAGCTCCATCTTTCAATAAATAACCCCACCCAAACTTAAGGAACCTAGTACCCCAATCATATTCTTGTGTTATAGGAGATTTGACCATTAAGAAAGCATTCCTAGATTTGGGTGCGAGTGTTAATTTTCTCTCAAGTTCTATTTATGAACTTTTTGGATTTAGAGAATTAAAACCCACTATGGTAATCCTACAATTAACTAATAGATCAATTAAGGTACCTCATGGAATGTTGGAAGATGTGCTGGTCAAGATGGATGAATTTTACTTTTCTGTAGACTTTCTAGTGTTAGACACAGAATCTAATAGCAACTCTAGCCAAGTACCTATCATCCTAGGTAGATCCTTCCTAGCAACTGCCAATGCTTGCATAAACTATAGGACGGGGTTTATGGATGTGTCTTTTAGAAATAAAATGCTAAGGTTGAATATTTTTAATGCTACATAGGGACCACATACTTTTGACCATAGTAAAATTAATTTACTAGAAGAAGTTTTAAAAGATAAAACCCATACCATGCTCGACTCAAACCCTTTACAGGTATGCCTAGCACACTTTGGAGTGGATGATTTTGATATTGATGGGTATACTAAAGAAGTTAATACACTTTTAGAACCATCTAATTTTAGCACCACTCCTTCCTGAACTTTAAAATATGAATAATAACCAACTCAGTCGAGTCCTCTGGTACCATCCCTAGAAGCACCACCTATCCTAGAGTTAAAACTTTTTCTGACATATTGAAGTATTTATTTCTTGAACCCGATGAGACACTTCCAATAATCATATCCTCCAAATTAACTACTGACCAGGAAGACCAACTTATAGGTGTGCTCAAAGAGCACAAAGGAGCCATAGGATGGACAATTGTTGATTTGAAAGGCATTGATCCTTCTATTTTATTGCATCATATACATTGTGAGGCCAAGGCTAAACCACATAGAGACATGCAACGTAGATTAAATCCAAACATGTGGGAGGTAGTAAAGCAAGAGATAATAAAATTGTTAGAAACAGGCATTATCTATCCAAGTTCTGACAGTAAATGAGTTAGCCTGATCTAGGTGGTACCTAAGAAGTTGGGTATCACTATGGTAGAAAATGATAAAAATAAGTTATTACCCACTCGCACAGCAACTGGATGGTGAGTATGTGTGGATTATAGGCAACTCAATGCCATGAGTAGAAAAGACCACTTTCCACTATCTTTTATTGACCAAATTCTAGAATGGTTAGCAGGTCAAAGCTACTTCTACTTCTTGGATGGATATTCAAGATACAATCAAGTGCCTATATTCCTAGAGGACTAAGAGAAAATCATCTTTACCTACCTCTATGATACTTTTTCCTTCCATAGAATGCCTTTTGGACTATGCAATGCACCAACCACTTTTCAACAGTGTATTTTGGTTATTTTTTCTAATATGGTTGATAAGTTTTTAGAAGTGTTCATGGATGACTTCTCTATTTTTAGCTCTACTTTTGATGTCTATCTCCAAAACTTAACTAAAGTGCTTAAACGATGTATGGAGATAAATTTGGTATTGAGTTGGAAAAAGAGCCATTTTATGGTTCGTGAGGGAGTCGTACTCGAGCATTTTGTATCTGAGCGAAGGATTGAAGTAGATAAAACTAAAGTTGAGATAATATTAAAGCTACCACCTCCAACCTTGGTTAAACAATTACGAACCTTCTTAGGACATGCAGGATTTTATAGGCACTTTAATAAGAACTTTAGCAAAATTTTTTGATCTTTATGTAACTTTTGGCTAAAGAGAATTTCTTTAATTTTAATGAAGATTGTTTAGCTGCCTATAATAAACTTAAAATAGCATTGACTACTGCACCAATTATTAAACCACTGGATTGGATCCTACCATTTAAAATTATGTATGATGCTTCTGATTAGTCGGTAGGGATAGTTTTAGGACAAAAATTCAATAAGAAACCTCATGTAATTTACTATGCTAACAAAACTCTCTCTGATGCTCAATTGAACTATACCATAATCGAGAAAGAATTGCTTACAGTTGTGTTTACCCTAGAGAAATTCATATCATTCCTTCTGGGCTCCAAGGTCTTAGTTTATTTTGACCATGCTGCATTGAAATATCTGCTATCAAAGAAGGATACAAAGCCTAGGCTGATTAGATGAATCCTTTTATTGCAAAAATTTGATCTAGAAACTTTAGATAATAAGGGTTCCCAAAATATGGTAGTAGACCATATCTCAAGAATTTTAGTAGAACACAATAGTGAAAGCATTGGAGATAGGTTCCCTGACGAACAACTATTTTCAATATCTTTTAATAATAATCTTTCCTGGTTTGCATATATAGTTAATTACTTAATGATAGGACAAGTCCCATCCCACTGGATCCAACAAGAGAAAAATTAATTCTTTCCCAAGTAAAATACTATTTTTGGGAAGAACCTAAGTTGTTCAAAATTTGCTCAGACCAAAGTATCCGATGATGTGTCCTTGAGAGTGAATTTTAGAGTATCTTAACATTTTATCACTCATCAGCTTATGGGGGATATTTTAGTGAAAGAAAAATAGCAACAAAAGTACTACAAAATAGATTTTACTAGCCAATATTATTTAAAGATGCTCATGACTTTTGCCATAATTGTTTAAGATGTCAACAAATAGAAAATATTTCAAAAAAAGATATGATGCCCCTGTCCCCAAGTTTAGTAGTTGAAATCTTTGATGTTTGGAGAATTGACTTTATGGGCCCATTTTCTTCCTCTTATGGTTATGAATATATTTTAGTGGCAGTAGATTATGTTTCTAAGTAGGTAGAAGCTATGGCAACATGAACCAATAATTATAAAGTGGTAATGAAGTTTATTCAAAAGAACATTATAAGTTGGTTTAGTTGCCCTAAAGCTGTAATTAGTAATAGGGGCATGCACTTTACGAATAGATACTTTGAATCTTTGATGAAGAAATATGGAATAACACATAGAATAGCCACCCCATATCACCCCCAGACTAGTGGATAAGTTAAAGTTTTCAATAGAAAAATAAAGAAAATCCTAGAAAAATTGGTTAGGCCCGATCGTAAAGATTGATCTGAGAGATTAGATGATGCACTATGGGTCTACCATACTGTCTATAAAACCCCTATAGAAATATCTTGTTATCAGCTTATTTTTGGAAAACCTTATCATCTGCTGGTAGAATTAGAGCATCATGCATATTAGGCAATAAGAAAATTTAATTTTGATATAAAAATGTGTGGTAAAAAAAGAGACTACAATTGAATGAATTAGAGGAATTACGTAATGAGGCATACGAGAGCGCTAAAATTTATAAAGCTCAAACAAAAGCTTACCATGATAAAATTATTTCAAGAAAAACCTTTGAACCTAATCAAAACATATGGCTCTTTAATTCTAGGTTAAGATTATTGCCTGGTAAACTTCGCTCATGTTGAGACGGACCATTCATGGTGACTCAAGTTTTTCTCCATAAAGCAGTAGAACTTAAAAATCCAAAATAGGAAAATACTTTTAAAGTTAATGGCCAATGGATCAAACCTTATTTAGATAGTATAAGGGATGGAGAACAAATTGACTCAGTGGATCTGATTGAATCGATCTATGAACTATCATAAATTTTTTATTTGGTCTGGCTGAAGACCTTAAATTTGGCACTTGTTGAGAGGCAACCCATCATTTTCTTTCTTTATTTCAAAATTTTAGTTTTTATTTTTGTAGAAAACCAATAAAGATGATTAGCCTAAGTTGAGGAGAGCACATTATCAAAATAATATCTTGTATGAACCTGATAGAGCATAATGAAGAACCTGCCAATAACAAATCAGGTGGTACCCCTCCTTGATAAATATTTTTATTTTTCTCTTCTTCCATTGAGGATAGTGAAAATTAAATTGGGGGGGAAATAACTAACTTTAAAACTTATAAGTCCTCAAGTATGATTTAAAATAATTAGCTTTATACATCCAAACTTTGTTTTGATTAAAAGTTAATTGGACACCCTAATGAATGAATGATTAATGGTCTAGATAATTTTAAAGATATTAAGAAATAAATTATTAAGAAAATCTAATGAATGGTAGGGTTTAGATCATACTAAATTTTAAGAATGATTCTAGAATCCTCTTCTTACTAATCTCAATAAAGAATCTACTTCATAGGAGTTGGTGGAAAGGTCAAAATATGCAAGTCCTCCTTAAAATTTGTTTTTAAAAAGAGAGAGAGAGAGAGAGAGAGAGAACATTCATTTTTCACTAAGTAACTAGGCTCCTTCACCTAAGCATTGTAGTTCGCATAAAAACATAGGCAATGTGGTTGAAAAGGAAGATTTAGCATTATCTCATTGAGTAACCGGGCTCCTTCGCCTAAGTAAGTATTGTGGTCCATGTCAAAAGATGGAGATCTAAGAAAAAAGAAAAAAAGAATAATAAGGAGAATAAATTACAATAAGACAACAAATTTCTCTCACATCAAGTTAGAGGATTTAAAGAGTAAAGTGGAGAGTTGGTGAAAGAAGATCTCTAAAAATTTCAATGGCTAACACTCAACCATTAATTGGATCAAATTAGTAATCCAACGACGTACCTCTTTAATGGTCTGACCAGATATCATCTATCTTTAAAAATATCTAACCTAACTTTTACTTCAAGGCTAAGTCGGTATATATTGCTAATTAATCTGCTTTACTCAAGGACGAGCAAAGTTCAAGTTGGAAAGTATGATAAACATATTAAATATATATAAGTATTATATTATTAATTAATTAATTTTTATTTTTTAAAAATTAATATTTTTATTTATTTTTTATATAAAAAAGATAATGGATGGAAAGAACTTGATTTATGAGTCAAAATAAAAAAAATTTAAAGCAAATCGGACTTAAAATGAACCTAGAACGAGGATTTAAAGGAAAAAGAAGGAAGAATAAAAAAAATAAAAAAACCTGATCCAAAATAATTTATTAGATCAACCGATGCATGATGGATTGATCGGCCAGTCCATGAAACTAGGCATGAACCACCCACTCAGCAGGCACGACGAATCAGAGGCCGCCGCATGGCATGCCTGGACCACTAAGGAGTTTACAGAAAAACCCTCACGGCTCATAGGGGTAAAAAGGCCACTTCAAGTGGCATGGCGTGACGCCATTAGTGGAGGTCTTCGGTGAGGCTGGTTCATGGTGGTCTACAACTACAGTATTGCATGATCAGATGGCCCATGTTCATCTTGCTTGAGATCTAATGGCCCACGTTGATTCCTGCCTTAATTCAACGATATCCAGAGGTTTTGCATGATCCGATGGCTAGAAATCATGTCGGTGAAGATCCAATAGATAGAATTCGATTCTGAGTTGATTAAGAAAGATTTTAGTATGATCCGATGGTCCAAATTCATCCCTAAGCTCGATCCGACGGCTGTAATTTAATCCAGGTCTTGTTTAAGCTATGAGCGATGGATTTTGACCAAATCTAGATTGTTTGAATCCGATCTGATGGCTGAAAATCATCACAAGAAGCAGAATTTGATCTAGACTTGTTTTCTTTGATTTTTCTCCATTGTTAACTCAAATTTCTTTGATTTCCTCTATAAAAGGCCCTTTCTTGAGACCTAACAAGCCATCAGCCCTCAAAAGCCCTCTTTTGACCTAAAGCTCTCTCTCCCCTTATTTCTCGCTCTCAAACCTTTCTTCTTCAAGCTTTTCTTCTTTCTTTCTCCAACAAACCATAAAATTCTCTAATTTCTCCATCAAAACTCCTATCCTGCTCCTAATTTCTGCAACCAACTGCTGTCCAAGATCTACTTCAAAGCTCCAAGGTTGAAGATTTCAACGAGAAGCTTCCTGATGGCTGATTGATCAACTTATTCTCGGTAGTTCATTATGATCTTATTTGATGATATTTTTTATTTTCTATATTTTATATTTTTTAATTTATAATAAAAACTAATTTTATTTATAAAATCTTTGTTTCTTTATAAGATTGATCTAGAATAGTTTATGACTCTTAGGACGAGCCATGAACTAAAGGTATGGTTCGTGCTCTTGAGATAAATTATATTTAGATTAATTTTTTTTATTATATCTAATTTAATTTAGACTAATCTATAAGTTTAAGGGATAGGCTATGATCTAAGGGTATAGGTCATGCTCTTTAAGATAGATTATATCTTTATTGATTAGATATCAATTACAGCATATTAAAAAGAATACCAGCTGTCAGATAAATGATCAATTAAGATTCTGAGAATCCATCTCCATACTTGCAACTTCTCTTTTAATTAATTTACTATTTATTTACTTTCTTAATTAATTTAAGTAGTCTTTTAACTAATCAACTTTTAATTAATTTTATTTTTATTTTTAATTTATAATTTAAACATCATTAACATAATTCCTGAGGATACGATTCTAGCTCATCCTATCTATATAGTAGTGAGTTAGGTCTTCTTTTTGGCCATCTATGACAGTGATCAGATATCCTTGCTGACGTAAACAACTTTTACAATCTCAGAATCAAAGAAAAATGCCATATCAACTTTTGAGGTACACAAGTTAATGTGCCATCTTTATTTTATTTTCATCTTGATACATTACACCTCATGCGGTCGTTTTGGTTGGCATCCCCCTCTCAATAGAACATGCAATCATTAGGACATGCATATATCTTGGTATAACTAAAACCCAGCTGTTCAATAATCTTTGATGCCTCATAATTATTCTTCGAGATTTATATATTATCTAGAAGAATGTCCTCCAAAAGCTTTAGTATGCAGTTTACTCCATTATTATTGAACCCAAAAATCTTCTATCACTAAATTAAAAATTTAGGTAGTTCGACATCAAAGAATAGTGAGTTATTTGCAAGTCACCATTATGATCTCAAGTCTGAGGGATACTCATGCCCATATCCTTTGTGAGTTTCTCTTGATAGCAGAGCACTCAGCAAGTAAGTCACTATTCGGTAATGATGTACTCCTACATCTTATCTGTATACCATACCAATGTCACCATACTTCTTGATTAAGAGGACAACCAACCTATATGGCACACAACGACCTATACTTGATAAACATCATCATCCTTATTAATGATGGATCATTTGATCATGAACATAAGTTTAAGAACTATACAATAAATCCTCCTTCATCATATTATAAGTAGCTCTAAGAACTTTCATCATAACACATGAGTTTAATATAAAAGATGCACAACTTATGATGAAAAATGAAAAATAACTTTTATTAATGAAAGATTCATATGCTATTATAATAAGGAGCTCAATCATCTACAACCTAGATGATTGGCATTAGGATACTATTTTCCAGCACAACATTGGGCAACAATTTTGGCTAAATCTCATTTTAAACTTGGCCAATAAAACCGATGTTCTATAGCCTCTATAGTTTTGGCCCTACCAAAATGACTAGACAAACCTCCCATATGCAATTTGATCCCATATCAAAAAATTATGGATAAAGGTACATGGGATACACAACTTATTATTTTTAAAAAGATATCTATCCTGGCAGATATATTCACTAATCTCTCTAGACAGTGCTTGTCAGAGTGAAGATATAATTTTTTCAAAGTCTGGGTAGTCTTCGTAATCCTCTTTCAATTTCTCAAAGCTAGTGATCTTAACACTCACTGCCAATAAAAAGTACACTCTCTGATGGAGTGCATTAGTAGTTCAGTCCTTATCAATGACTACTTTCAATAAAAGAGAGCACATCAGTAGCACAGTTATCAATACCAGCATGGTATTTCAATACAAAGGTGTAAGACTGAAGGAACTCAGTCTATTTTTGTGACTAGGATAACTTTCTCCATAGTTGAGGAACCTAAGAGCTTTGTAATCAAAATATAGGATAAATTCTTATGGAAGCAAGTAGTGCCTCCAGAACCTAAGAACTTAGACCACAGCATAGAACTCCTTATCATAGGTGGAATAGCTACACTTAGTGTCATTTACCTTTTCACTAAAAAAGCAACAAGGTATTCTGCTTGACTAATTAGGACTCTACCAATTTCTACTCCGGATGCATCATAAGCAACTTTAAAAATTTTTAAAAAATCTGATAGATGCAACACATGAGCACTAGTCATATAATCCTCAATTTCATGAAAAGCTCGGTCGGTAGCCTTGGTCCATTCAAAGGCTCCTTTTATTAAACAATCCATATTGAGAGCCATAATTATACTAAACCCCTTAATGAATCTTTAATAAAAAGCTGCCAAACCATGAAAACTCTTGACATCATGAATGTTTTAGGATATAAACTATTCTTTAATTGCACGAATCTTTTCAAGGTCCATGGACATATCATCGAGGATCACAACAAAACCTAAGAAAATAACACATGTGGTCATGAAGTCACATTTTTTGAAATTTGCAAGTAGGCTTTTGGCTCCAAGAGTTTGAAACACTTGACAGAAATGTTCTAAATGGTCTTTCTTAGTCTTGTTATAAATAAGAATATCATCAAAGTACATGACCACAAATGTGTTCATAAATGATCATAGCACTTGAGTCATGAGTCTCATAAAAATGCTAGGGACATTAGATAAGCCAAACGGTATGACCAACCATTCATATAGATCATCTTTAGTTTTGAAAGCTATTTTCCACTCATCTCCGGGCCTAATTCGCACTTGGTGATATCCACTTTTTAGATTAATTTTAGAATATTCATTAGATCTAGCAATCATATCCAACATATTATCAAGCTGGGGAATCACAAATCGATATCTTATCACTATTTTATTAATTGTCTGGCGGTCTACACATATTCTTCAAGTTCCATCCTTTTTGGGAGTCAAGAGGAAAGGTGCCGCATAAGGACTTAGACTTTTTCTAACAAATTTCTTCCTAAAAAGTTCTTCTACTTGACATGTCAGCTCAGCATGTTCTATGGGATTAAGGCGATGTGGGGTAGATTAGGTAGGATAGCTCTTGGATTAAGATCTATTACATGTTGGATATTTCTTATGGGTGGCATGTAATCTGAGAGATCCTTAGGGAAAACATCTTTAAAGCTATTAAGGAGGCTTACTATCGAGGGTAATGACTTATGTTCGTCTTGCTAACTTCCTTAACAGCTAGAATCCAAATAGAAGAGTTTTTAAATCTTTTCCAAATTCTTTTACATTGATTAAATGTAAGCTCTTGTTCAGCTTTTCTTCTTTGGTCTCTAAAGGTTTATTTTTCTTTACATTCCTAGGGGGTGAAGGGTATATCTAATTTTTTTGCCACTGTTCATAAACGCATATGAGTTAGATCGATCATGAAGCATTGCATCTTGATCGAATAACCAAGGCTTTCCTAGGATTATGCTTCCTACATTCATGGGCATAATATCAAACCACACATTTTCCTAGTAAGATTAAAATTTAATGGAGACCAAACAATAATACCTAATCGGGATGGACGATGTATCTATCCAGGCTATCTTGTATGGATTTGGATGATCTACAGGCATCAGACCAAGTTTTAATATGGCATCCATCGAAATAGCGTTGATGCAGCTGCCACTATCAATGATGACCTTGCATATTTTATTTTCCTGACCTATGAAAGTGTAAAAGATAGCAGTCCTATGCCAATCTTCACTTTCTTTTGGTTGAACTAAAATGCATCTTACTATACCCATTCTCTCATCAAGGTCAACTTCTTTTAAAGAATTGGGTTCTTCATAAACTTCAGCTAACCAGTGTTTGCTATGTATACTTCCTCATCTCCCAAAGGGATTTCGGGGTTCTCTTTTTCAGGCTCTCCAAAGTATAGAGCTCAAGATGGGCACTAACTAGAGATGTGACCTAGCCCGTTGCACTTGAAGCATCGGGTTTCTAAACTACTGCCTCTCAAGTTCTCTACAAAAGCTCCTTTGCCTTTATCATCCTTTCTCAGTGGGGGACCAACAAATGGGAAACGATTGGTTGGGATCTGATTATAGTTAGGTTTCAAGGTCTAATTAAAGTAGGGTCTAGGACCAAGAATACCAGGTTTATACGACTCAAGTTGTTGAGCTACTGATAATCTTTGGAATCTCTCATAATTCTAAGCTAATTGATAAGCTTGTTTTAAGCTATAGACCTCGTGCATGAACAATTCTCTCTACATGTCATCCCTTAAACTAGCTGTAAATCATGATAAGATGACAGATGGGTCGTCACTAACATCATATCACATAAGGTATTTATCGAATTTGGCTATGTACTCAATAACAGACTTCCTACCCTGGGTCAATCTTTGTCATTGGTCAAGAAGATGCTGCTGATAAAAGATGGGAAGATATTTTTCATGAAGTTTATCTTTCATCTCATCCCAGATGCTTATGGGCTTCTATCACTACAAGAAAATAGAGTATTAGTGATGGACATTAGTGACGATATTTATGCCATTGCTAATAATGGATATTAGCAATAGAATTAGCGATAGTAATTTTATCATCGCTAATAATATCTTTTACCGATAGCTTTAGCGATGAAAGGTTAGCCGTCGCTAATAGTTATTAGAGACGGCAATGACAACAGCCATGCTATCGCTATAGTTATTAATGATAGTATTAATGATAGTAATTAGCTATCAATAATACTAAATATTTTTTTTTAATTAGATTTTATTATTATTAGCGATAGTAGATAATTATTAGCGATGGTGTTTTGTAATTGCTAATAAAAAATAATTTTATTTTTTAAATTATATTTTATTATTATTTATTAAGGTAGATACTTATTAGGGATGGCTTTGGCCATCGCTAATAGTCATACAGTATTAACGATGATAAAAATACCATTGCTAAATGTCATTGCTAATTTTTTTTTGAATATGGTGTAATTTTAAAATTTAAAGTTTATCTTTACCGTTCATTATCTAAATAATTATCATTAGATTATTGTCATAAAAAATTACATCGATCCAATAGATCTAGCTATGTCGATCAATAAAATTTAATTTTGATGGTCATAAACGAACTGACCGTATGATGATTTGAATAGATAGAGACCACTAATGGATCTTAAAAATTTATAACGATAATCTCAGTAATATTTGTAGAATACTATTAAAATTTTACTTCAATCGGATATCATTTTCGTGGTTAATTTAGCATGAGATTATTTGGATCGTTAAATAAAAAATAAATGATTAAAAGGTCAAACGGCATCCAATTATAAGATAATTTTTTAGATAAATAATCTTTACTGCTATTTTGATCATTTGTATGGTGGTGATCATCAAAATTCAAACCATGTATATATGAACGATCTAAAACTATCTTCTTAATACTCATTCTTAAAGTCCATTAAGGTAATTATACTTGTATTTTTTATAAGATCTAGCTTAACGTGGATGGTTCATATATACATGCAGTTTAGATTTTATGATTACCATCACTGTATAAATGAATTAAAGTAGTAGCAAAGATCATTTATCTAAAAAAATTATCTTACAATCGGAAGGCGGTTTAGTCCTTATTGATCACTCATTTTTTATTTGACAGGTTTCAAATCATCTCGTACTAAATTGACCATGATAATGATATCTGATTGAAGTAAAATTTTGATAGTATGCTATAAATATCATCGAGATCATCGTTGTAAGTTTTCGAACTCATTGATGGTCTCTATCTGTTAGATCATCATACGATCGTTCGTGACCATTGAAATTAAATTTTAATTGATCGATATACCTAGGGCCATTGGATCGAGGCTATCATTTGTGATGATACTCTAATGATAATTATTTAGATAATGAACGATGAAGATGGATTTTAAATTTTAAAATTATACCGGATCAAGTGAAGTTGAACAAAAAGGGTTATTAGCAACGGTCTTTTTACCATCGCTAAAAGTTAGTTTTAGTGATGGCAAGCATCATCTCTAATAGATTTAAATTTTTTTTAAAAATTTAATTATAATTATAATTAAATTAATTTTAAAAATAAAATTATGAAAAAATATTTTTAAAAAAATTATTAGTATTAATGGTGACTATCATTTTAGTGATAGAAATTGCTGTCGCTGATAATTCTACTAATGATATTAGCGATGGTATTTTGCCGTCACTAAAACTTTACCAAAATTTTTAAACTCCATCAAAAATTTTTGCTCGCACGTGCCAATTCCACTTTTCTTTCTGCAATCCTCCTCTCACTGGCGCCCAAACCTCCCTCAAACCCCCCTAACCCCCCTTTCCTCCCATCCGTCTCGTCCCGTCCCACCTTGCCCCATCCCTCCGCATTCCATGGCTCGAGCCCGCATCCCTTCATTCCCACGACTGCCCTAACCTCATCGATGCTAACGTCGTTGGCCCAACCCTATAGCCCCAAGCCCACGTCCCTTCATTTCGATGGCTACCCCGAGCTCTCGATTGCCTCTCGCCTCCTCGAGCCTCCAACCATGAGCCCCGATTGTCTTCCACCTCTCCAAGCCCCCGATCGCCTCCCTAATCCTTCGGCCACCTCCGACCGTGCCGTCTCCCACCTTCTCAAGCTCTTGGCAATGAGCCCCCAGTCTTCTTCCACCTCCAAGAGCATCCAGCTACCTCCCACCTCCCCATGCCCATAGCCACAAGCCCTCGGTCACCTCCCACCTCCACGAGCCCTCGACCGCCTCCTCGAGCGCCCACCCACCTCCCCGAGCCTCCAATCATGAGCCCCTGGCTGCCTCCTATCTCCCCGCGCACTCAGCCACGTCCAACCTCCCTGAGCCTTTGGCTACAAGCCCCTAGCCACCTCCCACCTCCTTGAGCCTCCAGCCACTTCCCTGAGCCCCCATCTCCTGCTTCCCCCTCCAATCTCTTGCAAGTGCTTTCCTTTCCATAGGTCTCTATATTTTTTTTTTATTTTTTTTTTGCTTGGAAACCTTTTCGAGTCCTTCTTGCAAGTGTTTCCACCTTCTTCCTCAAGTGCAATCCTTCCTATGAATATTCAAAAAAGATAGAGAAATAAAAAGAAAAAAAGGAAAAAAGTAAAAAAAAATGAACAATCTATATGGAAAAAGGTCTTTCTTTTTTGTTTTTCCATATTCCTTTTGTTTTCATTGATTTTTTTTATGTTTTTCTCTAAATTTTTCTTTGTTGTTTTCATTCTCAGAGTCTTAATTGAGTGTGAAGTGGAATCCTCATCGAGATGATAAGGTAAATATGGCTTGCAGGGCCTTTGATCATAGTTAGTTTTCTCTACTACTCCATCCAGATGATCTTAGACATGTTCATATATCCTTTATTTTATTTTAATTTTTTATTCATATATTAAATTTATTTATTTTTAGAATATATTATCTCTGACATGTATTTGTATAGGATGTATGCATGTAAGTCTAGTGTGTTATGTACATATATAGTTTTATGTAATTATGTTTCTAAAAATTTATGAAGTTGAAGTGTAGGGACTAGTTGAAAGATAGAAAGAATTGACAAAAGAAAGGATTAAACTACCAATGCTTAGACCATGCTCATTATTCTTATCTCTTCTATATTAATTTTTATTTAAATACATAGATATTTTTGAAATATATTTTTTTCTAATAGTTTCACATTTAAGTGAGGAGTGAATCACAAAAATTTTACCTTGAATGTGATAAGTGATGTGTAAGGACAAGAGTGAAAGATTGCTGAATAATAAAATAATCAAATAAGAAAATAATGCAAGAAGGTAAGAAGAGAGATCAATAAATCAAAAATAAAAAAAATTATAGTGATTCGATGCCAACCTTGCACCTACATCTACTCTCCAAGCTCCTACTTAAAAATTTCAATCTACTAATTGTATTCAACAATTATACTATCAGATTCCACCGATCCTAGCTTTCTAAGCTTGAATCTTATTTTTTGGATATAAACCAATCCTATACACTCTGATTCAAGGTAAGAATCAACTTTTTTAAGTTTTAGAACCCTCCAAAAAAATTCAAAATAGCAAGCAAGAAAAAGATGGTTTAAAATGACATATAAAAATTAGCTCATTAATGAGCACAATAGATCATTAAATAAACCTTACTCAGAATGGAAGAAGTCTTTGAGAATATCCTCAGATAGAATGAAGAGTTGAATCTGCTTTTGAGAGGTGGTGAAGCTTCAAATGAAGGCTTCTTTGATTTGGAGCTGAAAAATCTTTTTAATCCTTTTTCTCTTATTTTCTCTTGAGTTATTTTTTTTTGAATACTTTTATACATTCAATCAATGCTAGAGGATGAGTAGTATCCATTTAAAGTCATTGGAGAGTATTATTAGATATTTAATGTATCAAAAATGAACTCAAAAACTAGTCGTTATGAAAGTTTTATCGCAGGAGTTGACCCATGAATTGTCCCCTGGTACAAGGGTCGACTCATGGATCATCTTCTATGGCAAAAAAGAAACATCTCATTTTTATTTTTTGATGGTAGGACAGTAGAGGTCGAACCATGGGTCATTCCCTGGCAAGGAGGTTATCCTCTGGATCGATCTTTTTCTATACTACTAAAAAATTTAATTATAAATTTTATAAAAAATTTAAAAAATATTAGCGATGGCATTAGCGATAGAATGATCATCGCTAATAGTTTTTTATATTAGCAATGGCATTAGCGATGAAAAATTCCATCACTAATAGTTTTTTAAATTAAGAAAAAAATAAAAAAAAATATTAACAACGACATTAGTGATGGAGCATGCTGTTGCTAATAATTTTTTAAAATTTTAATTAAAAAAAATAAAAAGGTATTAGCAATTATTTCTCTCGTCGCTAATACCATTAGGAATTATGTTATTAGCAATGGCATTTTTGTCATCGCTAATAATGATAATTAGCAATGAGGGTATAAGTGATGGACTTTTACCGACGGCATGCCATCACTAATAGCACTAGTAACAGCAAATTGGTTATTAGAAATGGCATTTAGCCATCGCTAATAACCTTTTTTTTGTAGTGTATCTCCTATGCATGGCTAATCGCTCCATATTATGCTAATATAATTTGGCTTGAACCAAAAGTCTGATTTTAATAAACTTGATTTTTCTCTCCTTAGACATGTCGTACCATTTAAAATAATGATTTATTTCTACCTCCTAGTTAAGAAACTCATTGGGGTCTAGATGGCCCATAGAGCTTGGGTCTTCGATCTTAACACTGAAATATCCTCTCGTCCTGGTCATTATGATCATTATGGGGTTAGATCACCAGATTATGACCTCTATCAAAATCAAGATGGTCACATCGCTCTCTAGGGTAGGCATCTAAGGAATGTTGAGAATAGTAACTCAAAGTCAATCATCAGTCTATTGACGATTGAGCTATTTTATGTAATTATATATAAATTATTAATTAAATAAAAATTATTTTAACTTTTTCATCATAAATCTTTCATCTTGTAATGAACTCATATCTATTGTGATGAAGTTCTTAATACTATTTAGAATCGACAAAGAAAGATTTATTATTTAGTCTTTAAAATAGTTCACAATCAAATGATACATTGTTACCAAAGACAACAACGTTTATCGAGTATAGATTGTTATATACCATATAGATTGACTGTACTCTTAACCAAGGAGTATGAAGACACTGGTATGGCATGCAGATGAGATGTAGGAATACATCTATATTGAACGTGACTAACTTTAGAGCTTTTCTGTTGTCAAGGATTGCTCTAATGGAATATGAGCATAAGTGTTCCTCTAATCTGAGATCACCATGATGACTTTCAAGCAACTCACTATGCTTTAGTACCGGACTATCTAAATTTCTAATTCAGTGATGAAAAATTTTTAGGTATAATCAAGTATTTAAAAAGTCGATGCATGAGTCAAGATGGGACTGACCACTCCTAATCACAAGAGCTGTGTTCAATAACATTTCAATCTAGCAAAACCTTGGGTAGGGTAGTCCTAGTGAGGGGTCACAGGACTAAATGCTTTGAGATATTATTCGGATGTATCCTCTAGGGTTGATAGTTAAACCCCGAGTCATCATATGCACAAAGGTCAAAGAGATGTATTATGCAGTAACCATATTCATAAAGATTTTAAATATTATGATTGTACTATTCAGCTTATCCAAACATTGAGTATCATTGCTGGATGGTCACTTTGATTAGTACAGAAAATTGGTTCCTATGCTACCGGCTTAAGTTTGAACCTATGGGATCACACACACTGGAGATTCCTATCTGATCTAGTGGCTGATCAAGAGAAGTTTAATTATTAATTTGATCATTAATTAACTCAATTTGATTGAGTGATTATTTTTGGATTAAGATCAATTGAATTGGATTCATTTGGATTTGACCCGATTAGGTTATAAGATGATCTAATCGTCTAGAAGGTTTAATCCCTGATTTGATCGGGAGTTTGGCTTGATTAATTTCTAATTTGACTAGAATTTAACTAAGCCTAATTAAGTCTAAATAAGTTAGATTTAATCTGATCTAATTGGGCCTAACCAATTTGGATTGGATTGGTTCAATTAGATGACTATTGTAAGACTAGTTTGACTAGTCTTTCCATGTGCCACATCATCCTTTGACTTGCGCCTTTCTATCTCTACGAGAAAGAGGTTTCTCATGAATTTTTTCCATGCATGAAAGGGCATGCCCCCTTTTTTCTCATGCCTCATGTAGATAAGATAGGCTGGTTGTTATTCAAATTCAAAGAAGTTTGAGTTTGAATGAACAAGCCAACCATCTCATCTAAAACTCTCACGCCTCCTTGTGTGCACATTGATAAAAACTTATTTTTTGGACATACACAAAATAGAGAGACGAAGAAATAGAAAGAGAGAAAAGGCTTTTCTTGTGTGTGAGTTCTTCCTTCTTTGCTAAGAAAAACCAGAAAATAGAGAGTTCTAGATGCAAAGAGTTTTGGGTGAGTACATATCCTAGAATCTATTTAGGGTTTGGGATTTAGATCTATGAGTTATGAGGGTCGTGACTTCATAGATCCTGACAAAGAACCTCCTCAACTTCTCATCTATGTTTATTGATAATCCAGAGTGTCCGAAAAGCTCGTGAAGCAAGATCGAAGGAGTTTGATCTGAAATCAGCCATTAAAGATTCCTACAACAAGCTAGTACTCGAAAGAAATTGATCAGGATCAAGGCCTCATGTAGATTATCCATGGAGGCCATACGTGTTTGTGGTTGCATCATGGTATTCACATCTACACTAAGGAGATCACATTGCGGTGCTCTTCTACCTGCAAAAAGATAATATGTTCTGAACACATAGAGCAGTAAAAGTAGTTTTACTGTAGTCATTATTTTTATTTTTAGATATGCATACATATATAATACATTAGATCCTATAGCATGTAAGATTTTTAGATTAGATCTATAGCTCTTATTATTAATATAATTAATAATAATTTTTACTGCATATATTTTTTTAGAATAAATTTTTGAAAGTAGAGCTAGAAATTCTATGCGCTCCCTGCAATTGGTATCAGAGTTGCAGGTATTTTAATCTATTATACATGCATGATTTAGATTAATTTTAGATTAGATCTGAATAATAATCTAATCTAAAAAATAAAAATGATGATCACATGGACTGTAGGTTGTCCTACTATAAGATTTATCCCTTATAGTGGAGACGTTATCCTGGTACGTTGCAATCTATAAAATTGATCATAAAAGTTTTAGATTAGATCTAATAATTTTTATGATATGTTTGAAGTATTTAATCTAAATTTTATCATGAATTAGTGTTTAGATTAGATCTAAATAATTTTATAATTTTTTATGTAGAAAACATAGTTTTAGATTAAATCTGAATAGGATCTTAAGAAGGTTATATTCATCGATCGAGCCAGCTCTCTCAGAAATCAATCTTGCTCGACCAGCGTGCCAGCCATGCTATGATTTTTGGATTGTTGCTCTAGTTGGCTTAGTCAGGAACCAAGCTGGCTCGACTTCAATTTGGGCCGACTTGGATTGGATCCGAGCCTGCCTAATGGAAATGATGTCTTTCGAGCCTTTCCCCAAGCCGACTGTCTTAGGAATCGAGCTAGCTCGACTTCTACTCGAGTCAGCTCAGATGGAATCTGAGCTAGTCTGATTGAGAAGTTGGCTGAATATTATAATTGATTGGTTTTATGAAATCAAACCTACATCTAGTGCTTATTTATAAAATAAGCCGATCTATTTTTAAAATGAATCGACCTATTTAGTAAAACAGTGCTAAGATGTAAAGAATCTTTTAAAATTTTAAAAAATATTTTTAAAATACCAAACCCCAACCCTCAGCCTTAAACTTAATTGAAAATTAAGTATGATGAATTAGGATCTAGAATTATGAATTAAAGATCCTAAGCCATTCATTATAAGTCTAGAATTATGAATTAGGATCTAAAATTGTGAATTAAAGATCCAAAGTCTAGAATTATGAATTTAGAATGGAGAAATCGGATTCTATTAGATATGGTCCAATCCATGATGAGCTTGACAGACCTTTCTGATTTTCTTTGGGGACATAGTCTGTTAACTATAATATATTTACTGAATAAGATTTTTTCTAAAATTATTCCTACCACACCGTATGAGATATGGTATGGTAAGAAACCAAGTTTGAGGCATCTCAGAATTTGGGGTTATCCAGCTCATGTCAAAAGACAATAAGAGGATAAGTTAGACTTTAGATCCTTTAGAGCTCGATTTATAGAATATCCTAAAGAGTCATTAGGATATTATTTCTACATTCTAGAAAATCATAATGTGATTGTGAGTCGACATGCCATCTTTCTTGAAAAATAGTTTATTCAAGATAGCAGCATTGGAAAGCAAATCAAACTCGAGGAGAAAGACTCACAAGAGCAACAAGCTAAGGACCCTATGGAACCAAATCATGTTGAGCCAATACAATCACTACCTTCTCTATCTCGTAGATCGAAAAAAAAAATTTATCCTCTTGAGAGGTACTTAGGTACTATCTCAGAGAAAGTAGAGAAAATATTTCTCGTAGGTAATAGAATTCATCATGATGATCCCAAAATCTATGATGAGGTGATATTAGATATCGACTCCGAGAAATGATTCGAGGTAATGAAGTCAGAAATTGACTCGATGCACTCAAACCAAGTCTGAACCTTGGTAGATCCATCAGAAGGTATCATACTTATTAGGTGTAAATAGATCTACAAGAGAAAGATTGGTGCAGATAAGAATGTGGAGATATTCAAAGCTAGATTAGTGGCAAAAGGTTATAGTCAGCACGAAGGCATTGACTATCAGGATATCTTTTCGTCAATAGCTATGCTAAAATTCATCTACACATTGCTTGCTGTTGCAGCTTATTTCGATTATAAAATATGGCAAATGGATGTAAAAATGACATTCTTAAATGGATACCTTGAGGAAGATATCTATATAAAATAGTCGCTAGCTTTCATATTCAGTGATGTTGATCATAAAGTAAGCAAGCTGCAAAGGTCCATATATGGACTTAAGCAAGCATCTTGGAGCTGGAATACTTAATTTAATAATGTGATCAAATTATTTGATTTCATCAAAAATGAGGAGAAATCATGTATTTTCAATAAGATCAGTGGGAGCGCTATTGTCTTTCTCGTATTGTATGTAGATGATATCCTCCTTATTGGAAATGATATTCCTATGTTGACCATAGTTAAAATGTGGTTATCCAAAGAATTCTCCATGAAAGACCTAGGAGAAGTATCCTTCATTCTAGAAATTAAGGTCTATAGAGATAGACCGAATAGGATGCTAGATCTTTCATAGAGGATGTACATAAAGAAAGTGCTAAAGAGGTTTAGTATGAAAAACTCCAAGAGAAGATTGATATCCTTCAAACATGGCATTCATCTCTCCAACAAAATATGTTCCAACACACTAGAAGAGATTGAATGCATGAGCAAGATTCCTTATCCTTCAGCAATAGGAAGCCTCATGTATGCCATGTTATGTACACAACCTGATATAGCCCATGCTATGAGTGTCACGAGCAGATATCAGTCGAATTTAGGTGAAGAATACTAGACTTCTATGAAATATATCTTGAAGTACTTGAGAAGAACTAAGGATATATTGTTGGTTTTTGGAAATTCAAGTTCAAGGGTATACAGACTCAGATTTTATGTCCGATATAGATGATCGAAAGTCGACATCTAAGAGTCTGTTTGTGTGTAATGGTGGTGCTGTCAGTTGGAAGAGTTTCAAGTAGACAGTGATAGTAGATTCCACCATGGAAGTAAAATACATCGCTACATCATAAGCTACGAAGGAGGCATTTTGGTACAAAAAATTTACCGCAGAGATTGAAGTGATGCCATCAGATGCCATTCCTCTATACTGTGATAATAATGGCACCATAGCCCTTGCTAAGGAGCCGAGGTCTCACCAAAAATCTAAAAATATCGAGTGACGATATCACCTCATCCGCGATTACCTCGAGAAAGATTATGTCGAGGTCAAGAGAGTCAACTCCACAGATAATGCGGTAGATCCACTCACAAAGTTGTTGGACCAGTAGAAGATCAAAACCCATCTTGAGAAGATGGGACTTAGATTTGTAGTCAATTGGCTTTAGGTCAAGTGAGAGTTTGTTAGATATGTGTGCCCTAGAAGCCAGAATTAGCTAACACTTGTAATACACATCTAAGGATAAAATTATAATTTTGACTATAAAAAATAAAATAGATTATTTTCTATCATAGTATGTATTTGAAAGTATCCATGATATATTTCTTGAGTTAATGGTAATGATAGTTCATATTTTCAAGAGTTAAAAATTTAAGACATGAATTTTCATTATTGACTCATAAAATACTTCTGACCGTAGGATCATCATAAGAATGGTGATTGATCCAGAAGATTGATGTACGATCGCTTCTTTAGGGTAGATGAGTCTTAAGTTTATGGTGTAGAGACATCGAAGCGAGAGTACAGATACTCATTAGAGAATGAGGGCACTGAGCATGATCACCTCAAGCAGTCATGAGGAAGTCTACCTTCTCATTAATAATTAGCTTAAAGCTGCAGTGGTGTGTCTGATTCTTTAACCTAAGATGCATCGACAGTTCACCTTGAGGGTGTTATAGTTTGACTACACCATAACTCGATCTCCTAGCCTTTCGAAATCCTGAGGTGTATGTTGGCTATAGTATGTTTATTATAGGAATTGGATTGTACCAATAGGAGATCTATCTATCTGGGTAGATGAGAAGCAGCCTCATGATGATCATGAGAATCAAGTCCATAAGCCCATGGCCATGGCAGAGTAAAAAAATAGAAATAGTTTCAATTAGGGTTTTCACATCGGACTTGGATCGAATAATTAATTCATATGACAGAAAATTAGGGTTTGACGAGATCACCTAACCCTAATCCGATCAGGGCTCAAGATGGAAGAACTTAATCATATAGGTAACTGCACCGAGAGGTTCATTTTCAGTTCTGATGGATTGCCATCATATGCTGTTATGTGTCACTAATGCATTTTGAGAGCAATTAGAATGATATGGATGATCGATCATACTAGTTGTCTGAATCAAAAAAGTTCTGATCCATCAAAAGGTGTTTCAATGATATCGATGATAGAGATTATGACATATCCTATTACCATATGAAACTGAATCTAACTAGATCACATAAATAAGAATTTGAATCTGGATATCATCAATTGGACTAACCCAGTTCAATTGATCTGAATAAGATTTAATTAGGTTCAAAAAAATCGTGCTAGCACACGATTGAGCCTAATGTTCTCCTTCAACAATCATTAAAGCTTATCTTGACTGAGCCAAATATATTTAGGCTCACTCAGAAATCTTTACTTGGTCTGACTAGAGCTTATCCAAGTCAGAAAAGGGCTGTCTTAATTTATGAGATAAATTTGAGACAACACCTAACATTTTTCATCACCTACTAAATCTTATCTTTGGACTTTGGTTAAATGTTGACCTTTGATACTTAGACATTTGCCCATGTGTCATGCACCCATAGGAGAGAAGATGGGGCATTGTCCCCCTGCTAAAAGGCAGAAAGGGAGGGGGCACACACCTAGGGAGGCATGTGCCCCATAAGGATGACACCTGGGGTCCCATATAGATGAGACTCCAGGTTGCTTCATGCTCTTTACTTAGGTGGTGCCAAAGAGTCTTCTTTGACCAGTCTTGGTGCCACCTAAGGAGGTTTATGAGGGACTCTAATCTGATTGGATCAGATAAGGTCATCCCATCAATCAGATTTAGATCTGATTGTATAAAGAGCCATGATTGGTCAGAATGATGTGGCACTGCATGGCACAGTAGGGTCTACATAAATTCTGTCTACACCTAAAATTTAGAGTTTCTACCCTTTGCCCATGCCACATAGCCCCTCTCCCTCCTTCTCCATAACACCCTTTGATTCTCTCTCTCCTCTTCATGCCTAAGAGGCTTTGGGCTCCAGTTTGGTGCGATCCAAGCAAGAGAAAGATGACAGGAAAGGAAGAAAGCAGCACTGCTATAAGAGATAATAATTGATCTTCAAAAAATATTTTGAAGACCTTCAAGATCAGATCCAAATCTAATTTTTAGAGCATAGAATGAGAAGAAGATCTTCAGATCTTGTCCAAGTAGATATTGGTAGAGGTCAGGCGCTTGCATGGTTGCATCCAGAACCTTAGACAAACATCAGGATCATCATAGGATAATAGGATTACCCATAATAAGGTATAATTAAATTAAATTAAATTTATTTTATTTTATTTTATTAGATTGATAAAATTAGATTCAAAGAGTCTCAAATCTGATTTGGATCTAAGAGAAAAATTTTTGAAATATCCCTCTTGATCCAATCATATCTGAACGAACCTGATCCAAAAAATAATTTTTTTTTCTTCAACTGGTATCAGAGCCAGGTTGTATAATTAATTAGATCTAATTTTAATATAATTTTAATCTAATAATTAGATGATTTTAGATATCATATTAGATGTAATTAGATCTAAAATTAAAAATTAAAAAAATTAAATAATCTAGATCTAAGATGTATGAGATGCATGACTAGACTAGGAATAGAATTATTCTATATGTAATCTAGGATGATCATAATTTTAATTTAATTAATTATAATTTTAAATCTATTTATTTACTAGTTTTTGATATTATAAATATTATAATTAGATCTAAAAGGTAAAAATAAATTTATTTAATTTTGTTCATATGAGATATGATAGATGCATGTTTAGACTGGTTATAGAATAGTTCTACAAAGTTATCTTGAATAAATTTAATTTGATATGATTAAATTTAAATTTTATTTTTTAGATATTTATGAGATAATTTATATCTAGAAACATGCATGATATCATATATGAGATGTATGTAAAACATGATTTTAAGTTAGATCATTTTTATATATGTGATATATATGTAGATCTAACTAATTTTGTAGATTTATCATGTTTTTGATTAAGAAATCCCTCTTAGCCGTTCGATCATAAGAATGAAGTAGGATTTAAAGACCCTCTCCTTTCATTTGATGAGATGTTCTTATGATGTGTAGGGGTGCTGCACGTTCGTCTTTAATCAGAAATCAAAAATTTATTTTCTGTAAAACCCTAGATCCTAAAATCCTAAAATTTTATTTACATATTTTATTTATGAATCCTATACTTAATTAAGAATTAAGATTATAAAATATATTAGATCTAAAATTAAAAATTTTAGATCTAAGATATATTCATAAAATTGGGTTCGGGCTTGGATAGCTCAATTAGGTCCAACGATTGATCAAACTAAATCAAGAGTCAGTTAGATGGGATCAAGAGTACTTAAATTGATTAGCCTACTAGGATTAAGTCTAGGTCAAGGTTGAGTCACATGAGTGATCGATCAAGTTAAGATCTAATTAGGCTCAGTGGTTAAAGTCTGGATTATAGGCTAATCCGATTGGTTCTGGCTCAATAATTTGGTGTCTATGATAAGTTTGGCAGATACGATCGATTGATTTTTAATTAGAAGCTATTTGACTCAAATGCATTCTTGTCGAGTTAATGGCATATCCCTTCTACTGATCTCACTTACCTGATCATATTTGTCGATTCAGTTCTAATCTAAGGTGGCTAATGATTCAAGCTAATCCAAGCCACTAGGTTAGTTATAATGGTTATGACTATGTCAAGTTAAGTTTAAAGAGATCTAAATCAAATCTTCCTAAAAAAAGATTAAGTCTAAGGTCTTCCATAATTGTAGATATGTGGGCTCTTCTCGGAGTTGATTATTCTCGACTGATCACAGTGGTTCAGTTACATTAGAAAGATGCAACCATATTTATTAGACATTGGATGCTACGGACTGGAGGATAGATTGGACCCAATATTTTGGATACAGTGAGAGACTCAATTAGGAATCCAATCTGTGTAAATATTGGATCTGACTTAACTAAAGAGTTGATCAATATTTCAGACACGATGAAATTCATGAATTAGAGACCAAGTCTGGGTGCACCAAGATTAGAGAATTATTGGACAAGAATTATTCACTCATTAGCTAACCCATCATTAATAACTATTAGGTGAGGTGATGAGTCAGTTGGTGGGACTACACTACCCACTAGAAATCATTAATCATGGAGATTTTTGCATCTCTACAGAGGGAGTGTAGGGATCTAAAAAATTAGTAGGAGATAATTTATTTAAAAAAAATTAAATTTTTAAATAAATTATTTAAATCTTAATTATAAAATCTAACTAAAAATTTTGACTCTCTACAAAAAAAATATATCTGCATCCAATCCACTAGCCCATATCCTAGACACCATAGACTGACCAGATTCAATTATAAAGATTAGCTCTGAAACTTCAAAATTATTTTAGATTTTGAGAAGTTAACTCATGTATTGGAGTAGGATCCCTGATGCGTGCTAATCTATAGCTATGGCAAGTGCACCAATCGATCAAGTAATAAAATAAATGAGTAGAGTATCATCCCTAAAGGATTGGAAAATAAATATTGAAAAGCTATTTCCTATGCTTTATTTAGAAGATCGATTTATAAGAATAAGAAATTAAAGAACAAAATAAAAAAATAATTAAAAATTTTAAAGAAATAGAGAGAGAGAGAGTATAATTATTAGGGTTTTAAATTTAAGAGCAATGGGTTACTAAGGTAATCGGTTCACCAACTCAGTCAATACAATATTTAGATTATTAGATTAATTTTATTTTATGTGATGGTGGAGTTTCCTAGTTTATTCACTATCCTTTGGTCCAGGCATAGCAAAACTATCAATATTTATTAATTATCCTTTGATCCAGATATAATTTAAATAAATATTAATGTATTAAGTTTTGTGAAACTCTCTAATTAAAATACGCTGCGTCTAAAGTGCACTAAAATTCCTACATGCATGTGAATTCTAATTTGATTCATAATACAAGATATATAATCAAGAAATAATAACATAGATGTACTTGGTCCGTAATATCTATGTTCATCAGATCAATTAGAAGATGGCCAGTAATCTAAAAGCATTAAGATCATATTTATATACTCCTCATGAATAAAATTTAAAATTAAAAATAAATCATACTGAATATTGCATCAAAAGAGTGGCTATATCTTAGCCTTAGTAAAAAAAAATTTAGTTCATGATAACAAGTTTAAAAATAGTAAATAAAATAAAAAGCATGAAGAAATTAGACTGTTTAATTACTGAAATTGATTGTCCGTTGCTCTTGGTGTGGAAAACTTGATGAAAAAAAGAGAAACTCCTTGATCGATGTTATAATTATCGGAAGAAGAAAAAAAAAAATAAAAGCCCTTTCTTTTCTCTCTCTCAAAAATCTCTATTCAAAACTCTCTCTGTCTCTCTCTTCTCTTTCTACCTCTCTCTTCTCTCTCTGTCTCTCTCCGTCTCTCTCTTCTTTTTTTCTTCTCCAGCAACAACAGGTAGCCCTCCTTTTTATAGGCTAAGAGGTGGATTTTCAAAAGAAATCCTAACTAAATTAGGTCTAAAACTCTTAACATAAGTCAAATTAAAATCCTGGATAATTCTGGCCTTCAGATCAGCATCCAACGAATCAAAAATTACTTAAAAATCCTTTAAAATATCCTAGATCAAGTAGAAATTCATGGCAGCTATTGGATCAATCTTTGGATTGAATTTGGGCCATCAGATCGCATACAGAAAAGCTTCAGATTCTTAGTTATAAGTTGGGATGAATCTCAACCATTGGATCTCGATCGGGAGCTACATCCGCCGTTCGTCAGCGCATAACTATCAGTCGTTCGATCAAATCTTAGTTAAAGGCATCCGTCGGATCAGGCAGAATTTCCAAATTGCCCTCTATAGACCATGTGCGAGTTCGATGTTGCATGGACCGCCGCTTTCTTCAGCCAAATGAAGAGTGTTTCTCCATGTAAAATTTTTGAAATGCCCTCCAAACGGTCCACCATGCATCATGAAAAATGCTGATGTCAGATTGGCATCAGCATTGCATTAGTGGGCGATCTGCTGGGTGCTGTCAGACCGGGCAGTCTGTTGAGTCAGTTTTTTCTGAATCGATTTGAATCAGACCGATTTTTTTTTTTTGAAACTCAATTTTGGGCTCATTTGAAGTCTGTTTTGTCTGAAATTTATTTCATCTGAATCAAAAAAATAAAATCTTCATATTGGTGGCTTTTTTCCTACATAAGATTAATAAAAATATTAATTTCTAAAAAATAAATTAATTTATTTTATAATTTAATACTTTTATTAGTATATTTTTACCACTTATCACACCCCCACAACTTAGTCATTTTTAGTTCCTTAGAAATTTTTGATTTAATACCATATTTCAATAAGATTATCCATCAAAAAGATAAAATCTAGGACTGAAAGTCAAAAAGTTTAGAAAATACCGCTAACTAAGCATTGAGCTTCAGAAGCAAATTTTGCTGTCAATATAATTAAAACCTTTCTTAGAGTAAATCAAAGATTTATAGCACTTGTGTTCGTGATGACTAACTTTAGCATTTTAGTGTTAAATTAAAGGACAAAAGTATCCTCTTTTATCATCTATTTTGGTCAATTTTCTATACATTCTTAATTTTATACTCATGAATTAAGGTAGCTTTCACATTGCCTTCTTTTTTTTTTTAATATGCTGAGCATCCTGACCTTTCCTCCACCATTTTACGTGAATTTTCATACTTGACCTTGGTGTAGAGATCCAGTTACTAGGCTTTGGGCAATCCATATATACTCTATCTTTTGCACTTTATTTTAGATAGGTAGCTCTTTTCTTAAATTCAAGTTTCTTTGATTAGAATATATATTAATTATCAATTTTTAGTGATAATTGAATCCTCAGTTAGCCTTATAATCAATACCTACTTTACCTTGTTAGTGTGCATGTGTAATTAGAAGTGCTAATAGTCTTTTGATGACCTAAGTAGGCTACTAAAAGTCAACCAACTAATCTACTTCTTTAACTCGTTACATTCATTAGCAGATATTTTTACCACCCAACTTATTCTACATTATCTTAATGAAAAAAGAAAAATAAAGGGTGCAATAAAGGATAGAAAGGAATACACCTGATTTGGTACAGTTTGGTTCTTTGAAGCTTTGAAATTTATCTTGAGCTCTCATTGATTTTTCTCTGCAAAATTAAAAATATACACCAAAGCAGTAAAAGAGCAATAATAAATTATTAAAAAATAAAAGAAAAAAATGATCAAAACTAAAAAGAAAAAAAATAATCTATCTAGTAGTTTTGATTTATAGTCTTTAGCTTGATTTTTTTTGAGTTCTAAGTTGAATCAATCCGGTGCCACTTCAATTGGAATACTTTCATGTTTGGTCGAGCCCTTTTTCAATTGGACATTACTAACTTTTATAGTCTCAAACCTATTTTCTACAGAACTCTCATATACTAAATTATCAATAATATCAATTAGAAAATAAGTTTGATTATCATCAGGATGTTTAGTATCTTTGAAAACATTAAAAGTAACTTATTCATCTTGGATTCTAAGAATTAATTTTTCTTATTGAACATCTATTAAAGCTCTTTTAGTAGCTAAAAAGGGTCTCCCTAAAATAAGAGGTACATCATAATCTTCTTTCATATCAAGAACAATAAAATCAACAGAAAAAATAAACTTGTTTATCTTTACGAAGACATCCTCCACTATACGTCTTGAATATTTGATGGATCTGTCAGCTAATTGAAGAGTAATAGTGGTAGGCTTTGGTTCTCCTAGACCCAGCTTCCTGAAAATAGAAAAAGGCTTAAGATTAATACTTGCTCCTAAATCACATAAAACTTTATTAAAACTACAATCACCAATAATGCAAGGGATAGTAAAACTTCCTAGATCTTTTAGCTTCTATGGTAATTTATTTTGAAGTATTGCTGAGCATTCTTCATTCAAATTTATTCTCTCATATTTCTTCAACTTTTTCTTATTTCTTAGGATTTCTTTAAGAAACTTGACATACCTGAGCATTTGAGTAATAGCATCTACAAAAGAAATATTAATATATAAATTCTTTAATATTTTGAAAAAGTTAGAAAATTTTTTATCTGGATGCTGCATTTGTCTCTCTGGGAATGGTAGTGACAGCACGTAGGGCTTCACATTTGGATCGACAAACTATATACCTGGAGACCATCCATCTACTGGTTGTTTTGATGATTGATGAATTTTAGTTGATGGTTCCTTATTTATAATTGGCTCTTCAGTCTCTTTCTTCTGATGTGACTCCTTCAGCTTTGTACCACTTTTTAGGATGATAGCATTGACTTGCTCCCTTGGATTGATCTTCGTGTTGCTGGACAAGGATCCCGAAGGTCTCTCAGAGATTATCTTAGCCATTTGACCTATTTGCATCTCCAAGTTTCGAATTGTTGCTGCTTGGTCCTACCTAAGTTTGGCTTCTAAATTTTTTATAGTTGCTTCTTGGTTTTGCATAAATTTGACCATCAGCTCCTTCATGTTGGACTTCTTTTCAGGTACTTGGAACCCTGGGGGTGGCTGTTGTGCTGCATTTTGATTACTCTATAAAAAATTTGGGTGCTGCCTCCACCCCTGATTGTATGTGTTGGAGTAGGGATTATTTTGTTATGGCCTAAAAAAATTATCAACATACTTAGCTGTATCAGTTGCTTTAGCAAAAGGATTACCTGTCTAGCAATTGCTTGTATCGTGTCTTCCTCCACATAGGTCACAGGTGATGCTCTGAATATGCATAGTTGTTCCCTTCAAGTTATTGACTTCAACTCTAAGGGCTGTAATTTTAGCTAGTAAAGTTGGCACGCAATTTACTCCCTGCACAGCTGTTGGTCTTTTTAGCATCATGCATTCTGTCTACCACTGATAGCTATTTGATGCCATCTCATCGATCAAATCAAAGACTTCTTCCTTCATTTTTTTGTTAATGGTTCCTCCTATTACTACATCAATCATAGAATGATTAGTAGGAGATAAACCATTATAGAAAATTTATACCTGAAGCCATACGGATAGTTGATGATGTGGACATCTGCTCAGCAGTTTCTTAAAATTCTCCCAAGCCTCATATAGTGTCTCCATATCCATCTGCATAAAAAAAGTGATATCATTGTGCATCTTGGCAGTCTTGGAAGGTGGAAAATACTTGACTAAGAATTTTTGGGCTAGGACATCCTAAGTTATGATAGAACCTACAGAAAGAGAATGAAGCCAACTTTAGCTTTATCCCATAAAGAGAAAGAAAATAATCTTAATCTAATAGCATCATCCGACACCCCATTAATTTTAAAAGTATCATAAAGTTCAAGAAAGTTAGAAATATAGGCATTCGGATCATCATGCATGTATCCACTAAATTGGATAGTTGATTGAATCATTTGGATCATCGCTAGTTTTATTTCGAGGTTGTTTACTCGCATAGGCAGTCTCCTGATGCTCGAAGCTGCATCGACTACAGATGGTGTGATATAATCATTTAATGGATGATGTACTGGTCGAATAGCTTCATGTTGTCCCTTGGTTATCATATCCAATCCTAGATTGATGTCGTTAGGATCTTCAACTACCATATTTCTTTCTTGTTGTAGTCTTCTAATGATTCTTTCGATTTTTGGATCTAAAGATAGTAAGTTATTATGTCTAGTACGTATCATGCACTGAATAAAATTTTAAAAATAAAGTAAGAATAAAAATTAAAAATAAAATTCTAAAGTAAAGCTAGGATCAAAATTTTAATATTATTTTAGACACAATCCCCGGCAACGATGCCAAAAACTTGATGCGTGCTAATCTATAGCTATGGCAAGTGCACCAGTCGATCAAGTAATAAAGTAAATGTGTAGAGTATCATTCCTAAAGGATTGAAAAATAAGTATTGAAAAGCTCTTTCCTATGCTTTATTTAGAAGATCGATTTATGAGAATAAAAAATTAAAGAACAAAATAAAGAAATAAATAAAAATTTTAAGAAAATAGAGAGAGTGTAATTATTATAATTTTAAATTTAAGAGCAATGGATTACTAAAGCAATCGGTTCACCAACTCAGTCAATACAATATTCAGATTATTAGATTAATTTATTTCATGTGATGGTGGAGTCTCCTAGTTTATTCACTATCCTTTGGTCCAGGCATAGCAAAACTATTAATATTTATTAATTATCTTTTGATCTAGGTGTAATTTAAATAAATATTAATGCATTAAATTTTGTGAAACTCTCTAATTAAAATACACTACATCCAAAGTGCACTAAAATTTTTGCATGCATATGAATTCTAATTTGATTCATAATACAAGGTATATAATCAAGAAGTAATAACATAGATGTACTTGGTCCGTAACATCTATGTTCATCAGATCAATTAGAAGATGGCCAGTAATCTAAAAATATTAAAATCAGATTTATATACTTCTCATGAATAAAATTTAAAATTAAAAATAAATCATACTGAATATTATATCAAAAGAGTGGGTACACCTTAGTCTTAGTAAAAAAATTTAGTTCATGATAACAAGTTCAAAAACAATAAATAAAATAAAAAGCATAAAGAAATTAGACTATTTAATTACTAAAATTGGTTATCCATTGCTCTTGGTGTGGAAAACTTGATAAAGAAGAAGAGAAGCTCCTTGATCGATGCTCTGATTGTCGAAAGAAGTAAAGAAAAAAAAATTAAAAGCCCTTCCTTTTCTCTCTCTCAAAAATCTCTATTCAAAACTCTCTACCTCTCTCTTTTCTTTCTGCCTCTTTCTTCTCTCTCCATCTCTCTCTTCTTTTTTTCCTCTCTAGCAATAGCAGGTAGCCCTCCTTTTTATAGGCTAAGAGGTGGATTTTTGAAAGAAATCCTAACTAAATTAGGTCTAAAATTCTTAACATAAGTCAAATTAAAATCCTGGATAATTTTGGCCTTCAAATCAACATCCAACATATCAAAAATTACTTAAAAACCCTTTAAAATATCTCAGATCAAGTAGGAATTCATGACAGCCATCAGATCAATTTTTGGATTGAATTTGGATCGTCAAATTATGCACAGGAAAGCTTCAAATTCTTAGTTATAAGTCGGGATGAATCTCAACCATTGGATCTCAATTGGGAGCTGCATCCGCTGTTCGTCAACGCACAACTATCAGCCGTTCGATCAAATCCCAGTGAAAGGCATCCATCGGATCAAATAGAATTTTTAAATTGCTGTTTATAGATCATGCACGAGCCCGATGTTGCATGGACCACCACTTTCTTCAACCAATCAAAGCGCGCTTCTCCATGTGAAATCCTCGAAATACCCTCCAAATGGTCCACCGTGCACTGCAAAAAATGCTAACATCAGCTTGGCATCAGCATTGCATTAGCGGGTGATCTGCTAGGTGCGGTTAGATCAGGTGATCTGCTAAGCCAATTTTTTTTGAACCGATTTGAATCGGATCAATTTTTTTTTTGAAATTCAATTTCGGACTCATTTAAAGTCTGTTTTGCCTAAAATTTACTTCATCTTAATCAAAAAAATAAGATTTTTATATTGATGGTCTTTTTTCTATATAAAATTAATAAAAATATCAATTTCTAAAAAATAAATTAATTTATTTTATAATTTAATACTTTTATTAGTATATTTTTATCACTTATCAATCCCTCCACCTTACCAGTCCATTCGTCTGCTGAACAGAGAATGTCTCTTAATAAATGGATAGATGAAGATAACAAGATTAGATACTATATGTTGGGCTCGATGTCTGATGAGCTTTAGCATCAATATGAAGATATCAAGACTGCCTACCAAATGTTGGCTTATCTGTAAGAGTTTTTTAGTGAACAGAGTCATGCAGCCAAATATTAGATCACTAAATGACTGTTTAAGACTAAAATACGTGATGGACAGTCAGTCCAAGATCATTGTCTGATGATGATTAAGGACTTTGAAGAGCTTAAGAAGCTCGAAGTAAAGTTAGATTAGAATGTATAGAATGATATAATTCTATAATCCTTGACTGATGCGTATGGATAGTTCATCATGAACTACCATATGTATAAACTTTAGAGTACTCTGGCCGAGCTTATGAATATGCTGATTACTACTAAGCTTTCTATGAAGGTTCTAAAGGCTCAATACTTGCTATGGAATGAACTTCTTCCATGAAAAAGTCTTTTGGAAAGAAGAAGAAGTCTATGAAAAGACAGAAGATGGAAGGCGGAAAAAAAAAAGAAGACAGAGCTGTAGAAGAAGGCTGTTGATAAAAAAAAAATATTTTTATTATAATACTGATGGCCACTAGAAGTAAAACTGCCCTATATACTTGGCCATCCTGAAGAATAAAAATAAGATAGGTCCTTCTGGAGGTATGCTCATTATTGAATCTAACCTTATAGTTTCTTCTACATCCAGTTGGATGCTTGACTCTGATTCTAGTGCTCATTTGTGCACTTCTATGTAGGATCTTGAGGATAGTAGGAGGCTGAGGGATGATGAGATGATCCTACACGTCAAAAATGAAGCAAGAGTTGCTGCTGTGGTCGTGGGAACCTACCCTCTTCGACTACCATCTGGCTTAGATTTAGTACTTAGGGATTATTATTATTATGTGCCTGCTGCAAGCAAGAATTTGATTTCTATTTTGTGTTTAGCATAAGAAGGCAATGTAATTAATTTTCTTAAGGACTATTATAATATTCTTTATAAAAGAAATAAAATTGTAAATGGTTTTCTCATTAACGGTCTCTACCACTTATATATTGATGTATCTATCTTTAATATCGAGCAAAATATGAATGCTGTAAAATGATCCAGGGATAGTCCGAATGGTAGGTATCTATGGCACCTAAGGCTAGATCATATAGTAGAAGATAGGGTTAACAAATTAAAAAAAATTAGACTATTGAGTCCATTGACTTCTGAGTCATATCCAATTTATGAATTATGACTTCATAGCAAAATGACTAAGTTCCTTTTGTGGGACATAGAGAGAGGACCACAAATCTACTTATCCTAGTACATACTGATATGTACAGCCCATTTGATGTACCGACTAGAGATAACTTTGTCTACTTCATAATCTTTATCGATGATTTATCTCAGTATGGATACGTATATCTTATGAGACATAAGTCTGAAGCTTTTGAAAAGTTTAAAAAATTCAAACATGAAGTCGAAAAGTAAACTAAAAAACCCATTAAGGTTCTTCGATCAGATCAAGGAGGTGAATACCTTAGTCGAAAATTTCTAAACTATCTCAAGCAAAATGGCATAGTCTCTCAATGGACTTCACCTGAAATACCTTAACTCAATAAGATTTTTGAACGAAGGAACCGGACCCTATTAGATATGGTCCGATCCATGATGAGCTTTACAGACCTTTCTGATTTTCTTTAGAGATATAGTTTGTTAATTATAATATATTTACTGAATAGGATTCTCTCTAAAATAGTTTATACCATACTGTATGAGATATGGCATGGTAAGAAACCAAGTCTGAGTCATCTCAGAATTTGGGGTTGTCCGACTCATGTCAAAAGACAACAAGCGGATAAGTTAGACTTTTGATCCTTTAGAGCTTGATTTATAGGATATCCTAAAAAATCATTAGGATATTATTTCTACATTTCAGAAGGCCACAATATGATTATAAGTCGGCATGCCATCTTTCTTGAAAAATAGTTTATTCAAGATAGCGGCATTGAAAAGCAAATCAAACTTGAGAAGAAAGTCTTACAAGAGCAACGAGCTAAGAACCCTATGGAACCAAATCAGGTTGAGCCAATACAATCACTACCTCCTCCATCTCATAGATCGAAAAGAATTTCCCATCTTCCTGAGAGGTACTTAGGTACTATCCCAAAGGAAGTAGAGCAAATATTTCTCGTAGGTAATGAAATTCATAGTAATGATCCCAAAACCTATGATAAGATAATATCAAATATCGACTTCGAGAAATGGTTAGAGATAATGAAGTCAGAAATTGACTCGATGCACTCAAACCAAGTCTGGATCTTGGTAGATCCACTAGAAGATATAGTACTTATTGGGTGTAAATGGATCTACAAGAGAAAGATTGGTGTAAATAAAAATATGAAGACATTCAAAGCTAGATTAGTGGCAAAAGATTATAGTCAGTGTGAAGAAATTGACTATCAGGATACCTTTTCATCGATAGCTATGCTAAAATCCATCCGTACATTGCTTGCTGTTGCAGCTTATTTCGATTATGAAATATGGCAAATGGATGTAAAAATGATATTCTTAAATAAATATCTTGAGGAAGATATATATATAGAACAACCGCTAGATTTTACATTCAGTGATGCTGATCACAAAGTATACAAGCTGCAAAGGTCCATATGTGGACTTAAGAAAGCATCTCAGAGTTGGAATACTCGATTTAATGGGGTGATCAAATTATTTAGTTTCATTAAAAATAAGGAAGAACCATGTATTTTCAATAAGATCAGTGGAAGCACTATTGTCTTTCTCGTACTGTACGTAGATGATATCCTCCTTATTAGGAATAATATTTCCATATTTACCATAATTAAAATATGGTTATCCAAAGAATTCTCTATCAAAGACCTAGGAGAAGCATCCTTCATTCTAGGAATTAAGGTCTATAGAGATAGACCGAATAGGATGCTAGATCTTTCATAGAAGATGTACATAGAGAAACTGCTAAAGAGGTTTAGCATGGAAAACTCCAAGAGAAAATTGGTACCCTTCAGACATGACATTCATCTCTCTAAAAAAATGTATCCCAACACACCATAGGAGATTGAATGCATGAGCAAGATCCCTTATGCTTCAGTAATAGGGAGCCTCATGTATGCCATGTTATGTACACGACCTGATATAGCCCATGCTGTGAGTGTCATGAGTAGATATTAGTCGAATTCAGATGAAGAATACTAGACTTCTATGAAATATATCCTTAAGTACTTGAAAAGAACTAAGGATATGTTGTTAGTTTTTGGTAATGGAGAACTTCAAGTCCAGGGATATACAGACTTAGATTTTATGTCCGATATAGATGATCGAAAGTTGACATCTGAGAGTCTATTTGTGTATAATAGTGGTGCTATCAGTTGAAAGAGTTTCAAGTAGACAATGATAGCAGATTCTATCATGGAAGCAAAATACATTGCTGTGTCAGAAGCTGCGAAGGAGGCATTCTGGCATAAGAAATTCACCGCAGAGATTGGAGTGATGCCATCAGATGCCATTCCTCTATACTGCGATAATAATGGCACCATAGTCCTTGCTAAGAAGTCAAGGTCTCATCAGAAATTTAAGCATATCGAGCGGCAATACCACCTCATCCACGATTATCTCGAGAAAGGTTATGTCGAGGTCAAGAGAGTCAACTCCACAGACAATGCGATAGACCCACTCATAAAGTCGTTGGACCAGTAGAAGATCGAAACCCATCTTGAGAAGATGGAACTTAAATTTGTAGTCAATTAACTTTAGATCAAGTGAGAGTTTGTTAGATATATGTGTCCTAGAAGTCAGAATTGGCTAAGACTTATAATACACATCTAAGGACAAAATTATAATTTTGACTATAAATAATAAAATAGATTATTTTCTATCATAGTGTGTATTTGAAAGTGTCTGTGATACATCCCTTGAGTTAATGGTAATGATAGTTCATATTTTCAAGAGTTAAAAATTTAAGATATAAATTTTCATTATTGACTCATAAAATGCTTCCGACCGTAGGATCATCATGAGGATGATAATTAATCCAGAAGGTTGGTGTACGATCGCTTTTTTAGGATAGATGAGCCTTAAGTCTATGGTGTAGAGACATCAGAGCGAGAGTATAGGTACTCGCTAGAGAACGAGGGCACTAAGCGTGACCACCTCAAGCAGTCATGAGGAAGTCTACCTTCTCATCAATGACTGGCTCAAAGCTGCAGTGGTGTGTCTGGTTCTTTGATCTGAGGTGCATCGATAGTTTACCTTGAGGGTATTATAGTTTGACTACACCATAACTCGATCTCCTAGCCATTCAAAATTCTAAGGTGTATGTTGACTATAGTATGTTCATTGTAGGAATTGGATTACACTAATTGGAGATCTATCTACCTCGGTAGATGAGGAGCAGCCCCATGATGATCATGAGAATCAAGTCCATAAGCCCATGGCCATGGCAGAATGAAATAATAGAAAGAGTTTCAATTAAGATTTTTACATCGGACTTGAATCGAATGATTAACTCATATGATAGAAAATTAGGGTTTGATGAGATCACCTTAACCCTAATCCGATCGGAGCTCAAGATGGAGGAACTTAATTACACAGGTAATTACACCGAGATGTTTATTTTTAGTTCTGATGGATTGCCATCATATGCTGCTACGTGTCACTGGTGAATTTTGGGAGCAATTAGAATGATATGGATGATCGATCATACTAGTTGTCTGAATTAAAAAAATTCTAATCTATCAAAAGGTGTTTCGATGATGTCGATGATAGAGATCATGACATATCCCATTACCATATGAAACTGAACCTAATTGGATCACACAAATAAAAATTTGAATTAGGATATCATCAATTGAACAAAGTCAGTTCAATTGATTTGAATAAAATTCAATTAGGTTCAAGAAAATCATGCTAGCACATGATTGAGCCTAATGTTCTCCTTCAACAATCATTAAAGCTTGTCTTGACTGAGCCAAATATGTTTGGGCTCACTCAAAAATCTTTACTTAGTCTAACTGGAGCTTGTTCAGATCAGAAAAGGTTTATCTTAATTTATGAGATAAATTTAAGATAACACCTACCATTTTTCATCACCTGCTAAATCTTGTTTTTGGAGTTTAGTCAAATATTAACCTTTGACACTTAGACATCTGTCCATATGTCATGCACCCATAGGAGAGAAGATGGGGCTTTGTCCCCTTGCTAAAAGGCAGAGAGGTAGGGGGCGCACGCCTCCCCCCTGCTAAAAGGTAGAAAGAGAGGGAGAGAAAGAGAGGGAGCGCATGCCTAGGGAGGCATGCCCCCAATAAGGATGACACCTGAGATCCCATATAGATGGAGCTCCAGGTTGCTTCATGCTCTCTACTTAGGTGGTGCCAAAGAGTCTTCTTTGATCAATCTTGGTGCCACCTAAGAAGGTTTATGAGGGACTCTAATCTGATTGGATCAGATGATGTCATTCCATCAATCAAATTTAGATCTGATTGCATAAAGAGCCATGATTAGACGAGATGATGTGGCATTGCATGGCACAGCAGGATCTATATAAACCCTATCTACGCTTAGGATTTAGAGTTTCTACCCTTTGTCCATACCACATAGCTCCTCTTCCTCCTTCTCCATTCCATCCTCTGATTCTCTCTCTCCTCTTCACACCCAAGAGGCTTTGGACTTCAGTTTGGTGCGATGCAAGCAAGAGAAAGACGATGGGAAAGAAAGAAGGTAGTACTGCTGCAAGAGACAACAGTTGATCTTCAAAAGATATTTTGAAGATCTTCAAGATCAGATCCAGATCTATCTTTTGGAGCATAGATTAAGAAGAAGAAGATCTTTAGATCTTGATTGAGTGGATCCCGATAGAGGCCAAGCGCTTGCATGGCTGCATCCAGAACCTCAAGCAAACATCAGGATCATCATAGGATAATAAGATTATCCATAATAAAGTATAGTTAAATTAGATTTAATTTATTTTATTTTATTTTATTTTATCAGATTGATAAAATTAGATCTGAAGAGTCTCAGATCTAATTTGGATCTAAGAAAAAAAATTTTGAAATATTTTTCTTGATCCAATCAGATCTGAACGAATCTGACTCGAGAAATAGAATTTTTTCCTTCATTAATGGCATATTTCTCTCACTGATCTCACTTACCTGGCCATCCTAGTGAATTAGATTTTGATTAGACCACTTGGTGTTTGGGCTCATCCATGTCAATTAGGTAAATCAGTTTAACTGATTTAGGTGCTCCTAATGTTAGTTTTAATTAGATCCTTATTGATCTAACTTGATGAGGTCAGTGGAAGGATCTAAATTGGCTTGTCAGTTCTTCTTAAAATTGGTTAATAAAATCTTCTAAAATTATTCAATTCTTAAAATGATAATATTATGGTCATAATTAAGTCATAGCCTTCCATTAAGTTGAGTGATAATGGATCCATTGATTTAATAATCATTGGAGGTCCAAAAATCTAATGCTTATTGACTAATGAAATTATCATTCATAATATGATAATTTGATCATATCTTTCTAATGATGGTCAAGTTGGCCAATCAAAGTCGAGCCCGATCATTTGTTGGTCTGATGCACCAAATGTAGTCATGTTAATGGTTGGACCTAACTGGATCTTTTTAGTGGAGGCCAAAGCCTACTGATTAGATTTTTGGGATAAAAAAAATTTAAATTACTAGAAGTTGTTTGATGAAATAATTGATTATGAACCTACCCATTGGTGCATATGAATTGACCAACCAAAGTCATGGACTCATGTGTAGTCTGTGTGGATTCTAGTATGCACTAAAATTTTAGAAATAATTCTTCGAATTGGAGGTAGTGGCTATCAGTTTGAATAAAATAGTAGAAAAACTTTTAGACTAAAGTTTGAGTCTTTAAGATAAATAATTCATATACTAATTAGGTTTGGTTTTTCTTTCCTTTTGTGTAGAAATGGCCAATATCCTATCGCTCTAATCATTGTTAGATAATAACAAACTTATGGGATCAAACTTCAATAGTTGGTATCGAAAGTTAAAGATCGTCCTGGAGCATGCACAGATTCTATATATTTTGATGGATCCTGCACCTGAGGAGCCAACTCTGAATGCAAGAGGCACGGTCAGAGACACTTACCAAAAGTGGCTCAACGACTGCACCACTATTCGATGCATTATGCTAGCAGCGATAAATGATGAGTTCAACTGCAAGTTTGAGAATACCCAGCCCGAGGAGATGCTTAAAAAATTGAGTGACTCTTTTGGCTCGCCTGATGATGTTGAGAGGCATAAAACTAGTTATGCCATTTTCAACGCTCGGATGAGGGATGGGATGTTAGTAATCAATCATGTATTGTACATGATCGAGATGATTGAGCACCTGAATAAGCTAAGATTCTTCCTGCACAAGCAGCTCGGAAAGGATGCGATCCTGAATTTTTTGCCCAAGTCCTTTCTTTTCTTCCTTACTCATTTTAGAATGACAAAGCCTGTAGTGAACTATCATGGTTTATTAAGATTGCTATAGAATTTTGAGAAGGATCATCAGCTCCTAAAGAGATCGATGAATATTGTGGAAGGATCTTCTTCTGATCGATCCTTTAAGAAAGAAAAGAAGAATAAGAAGAAGAAGAAGAAAAAGGTATAGCCACATGCTGGAACATCTGTGCAGGGTCAAACCAAGAAGCGCAAGCCCGACCAGAGCAAGATGGAGTGCTTCTTTTGCAAAAAGTAGGGGCAGTGAAAGAGGAATTGTTCTTAGTACATTGCCTCCCAAGATCCGAATAGGCTAGAAAAGAAGCAAGTAGTTGCTGGGCAAGATAATTATATGATAACCCCTTGCAACTACTCAATTTATGATACTACTGTTTAGGTATTAGATGCTGAAAGCTTTTATCATATTTGTAATTCGATGTAGAATTTGTAGGTCAGTAGAAGATTTGGTAAAGGCGAGAGATTTTTGAATGTTGGAGATGAAAGATAAGTTTCAGTTCTAGCTTTAGGAATCATAAATCTTATAATCAATTCTTATAGAGTTATTCTTAGTGATTGTCACTTTTATCCAAATTTTCTATTGAATGTAATTTCTATAGGCCTTTTGGCCAAAAATAATTATTAATTTTTAATAAAAATAAATTTTTATGATATCATTTTGAATGGTGTTATAATTTATATTGGATAATTGAATAACAAAATTTATCTATTATCGCAGTCTATTAACGTAGTCCAAACCTCCGATAAATATTCTAGAATAGATGAAGTGTCAGATGTCTACCTTTGGCATTATAGGCTAGATCACATCAACAAGAACAGAATAAATAGGTTAGCTCAAGAAGAAATTCTTAAAATTAGTAATTATGAATTACTTCCGACCTATGAGTCATGTCTTCTTGGTAAGATGATCAAGTCATCTTTTACTGAAAAAGATGAGCGAGCTAGTGAACTCCTGAGTCTAGTACATACTGATGTATGTGGACCCATGAGTACAAGTGCTAAAGATAGATATTTCTACTTCATAACCTTCACAGACGATCTATCAAGATATGGGTATGCCTATTTAATGAAGCATAAGTCGGAGTCATTTGAAATGTTCAAACTATTCTATAATGAGATAGAAAAGCAAATTGGAAAGAGTATTAAGACTCTTCGATCTAACCAAGGGGGTGAGTACCTTTCTAATGATTTTTTGATATATCTTGGGAAGAATGGTATTCTTTTATAATGAACTCCTCCTGAAATATCATAGCATAATGGTGTGTTCGAAAGAAGAAATCGAATCCTGTTGGACATGGTTCGATCTATGTTAGAATTTGTTGATCTACCGATCTCTCTCTGGGGATATGCGCTCGAGTCAGCTTATTATATTCTGAATAGGGTGCCGAGTAAGTCTATTTCTAAAATACCATATGAGATGAGGATAGGGCATAAGCCAGTACTCTCGCACCTTAGGATTTGGGGGTGTTCAGCTTATGTTAAATGTTTAGTAACAGATAAGCTTGGACCTAGGTCTAACAAGTATAGCTTTATAGAGTATCCAAAAGAGATCAAAGGATATTACTTCTACCTAGCTGATGAGTAGAAAGTGTTTGTCAGCCTTAAGATAATCTTTTTAGAAAAAAAATTTCTTGGTGAAGGAACTAATACCTCTAAGGTCGAGCTTGAGAAAGTTCGATAGGTGGAAGAATCGACACAAGAAGCTGAACCTGAACCATATTTAATTTGATTGGACCTGAAGCCTACTGATCCTGCATCCTTAAGGCGATCTAGCAGAGTACCACGTTAGCCAGATAGATACTATGATTTTTTGATCCAAGATGGTGATCCTATCAAACTCGATGAGAATGATGAAGATTCGATCACCTACATGGATGCGATGTAGAGATCCAACTCTGAAAAATAGCTTGAGGCCATGAAATCCAAAATGAAGTCCATGAAGGTCAATGATGTACGGATATTAGTTGATCCATCCAAAGAAATAAAATCCATAAGATGTAAGTGGATCTTCAAAAGAAAAATGGGCACAGATGGGAAGATGGAGATCTATAAAGCCCATCTGGTTGTTAAGGAATATCGTTAATGTTATGATATAGACTTTGATGAGATATTTTTTCTGTGATAATGCTCAAGTCCATTCAGATCATGCTTTCGATAGCTATGCATCTTGACTATAAAATCTGGCAAATAGATGTAAAAATAGCTTTTTTAAATGGAGAGCTGGCTAAAGAGATGTATATGATACAATCTAAAGATTTCACATCCATAGATAAGTCTAAGATGTGCAAACTTCAAAGATTCATTTATGGACTAAAGCAGGCATCTCGAAGTTGGAACATACATTTTGATAGGACGATCAAGACGTATGACTTCATTAAGAACGAAGAAGAGCCCTGCATATATAAGTAGGCTAATGGTCCAACAGTTGTATTTCTCATTTTGTATGTGAATGATATTCTTTTAATTAGGAATGATGTTTCTACATTACAAGAAATAAAGATTTGACTGTTGTCACAGTTCTCCATGAAGAATCTAAAAGAAGCTTCCTACATCTTAAGGATGAAGATCTATAGAGATAGATCTAAAAGATTGCTTGGATTGTCCTAGTCTATATACATTGACATGGTGTTGAAGAGGTTCAGCATAAAAAATTTTAAGAAAGGCGGCTATCTATCGATATACCATGAAATCTCTCTCTCGAAGAAGGATTGTCCAACAATACTTCTAGAGAGAGAGCATATGAGTAGAATTCCATATACTTTGATAGTAGGTTCTTTTATATATGTCATGACATATATACGATCAGATGTAGCATACTCACTGGGGGTAACGAGTAGATACCAATCTGATCCAGGAGAGAATCACTGAAAGATTGTTAAAACCATCCTGAAGTATTTGAAAAATACTAAGGATCAGTGGCTTGTTTATGATGAATCAAACTTGAAACTTATGAAATTTATAGATTCCAACTTTTAGTCTGATCATGATGATGGTAAGAGTGTATAAGAATATGTTTTTATTCTTAATGATGGAGCAGTCTACTAGAAAAGTTCTAAACAGCATACCATGATCGATTCAATGTGCGAGGCGGAGTATGTTGCTACATCAAATACTACCAAAGAAGTATTGTGGCTAAAAAGTTCATCACCGAGCTTGAATTAGCACCCTTCCTAGATGGTCCGATTTTGTTCTTCTGCGATAGCTCTAGAGCCATTGCTTAGGCCAAGGAACCAAAGGCACACCAGCACACGAAGCATATTCTGCACCAGTTTCATCTTATCCAAAAAATTATGGATCGAGGTGACGTTGATCTTCAGAAAATCAATGAAAAGAAGAACTTGGCCAACCCATTTACTAAAACCATTGTAGTCAAGGAGTTCGATGACTTCAAGTCGAAGATGGGTATATGATACTGCACCGATTTGTTTTAGGCCAAGTGAGAGCTTATTGAAAATAGTGTTCCAAAGCCAATCGTTAGCCTATTGACGATTAAGCTATTTTATGTAATTATATATAAATTATTAATTAAATAAAAATTATTTTAGTTTTTTCATCATAAATTTTTCATCTTCTAATGAACTCCTATCTGTTGTGATGAAGTCTTTAGGACTATTTAAAATCGATAAAGAAGATATATTGTTTAGTCCTTAAAATAGCTCATGATCAAATGATACGTTGTTATCATGAACGATAATATTTATCGAGTATAGATCATTGTGTGCCATATAGGTTGGTTGTCCTCTTAACCAAGAAGTATGGAGACATCGGTATGGCATGCAGGTGAGATGTAGGGGTATATCTGCATGAAACATGACTAACTCTAGAGCTTTTCTGCTATCAAAGATTGCTCTGATGGAATATGGGCATAAGTATCCCTTCGATTTGAGATCGCCATGGTGACTTTAAAGCAACTCACTATACTTTGGTGCCGAACTATCTGAATTTTTAATTCAGTGATGAAAGATTTTTGGGTATAGTCAAGTACTTGAGGAGTCGGTGCATGAGTCAAGATAGGACTAACCACTCCTGGTCATAAGAGTTGTGTTCGATAGTATTTCAATCTAGCAAATCCTTGGCTAGGATAGTCCACACGATTTGGATGTATCCTCCATAATTGATAGTTAAATCCTGAGTCATCCTATGCACAGAGGACAAAGGGATGTATCATGCGATAACCATATTCACGTAGATTCTGAATATTGAGATTGTACTATTCGACCTATCCGGATGTCGAATATCATTGTTAGATGATCACTTCGATTAGTATAGAAAATTAATTTCTATGATATCGGCTTAGGTTCGAACCTGCGGAGTCACGCATACTAGAGATTTCTATCCGATCTAATGACTAATCAAGAGAAATTTAATTAATGATTTGATCACTAATTAACTTAATTTGATTAAGTGATTATTTTTGGATCAAGATCAATTGAATTGGATTTATTTGGATTTGATCTGATTAGGTTATAAGATGATCTAATCATCAAGAAGGTTTAATCCCTGATTTGATCAAGAATTTGGCTTGATTAATTCTTGATTTGATTAGGATTTAACTAAGTCTAATTAAACCTAAATAAGTTGGATTTAATTTGATCTAATTGGTCTAATCAATTTGGATTGGATTGCTTCAATTAGATGACTATTGTAAGACTAGTTTGACTAGTCTTTCCATGTGCCACATCACCCTTTGACTTGCACATTTCTATCTCCACCAGAAAGAGGTTTCTCATGAATTTTTTTCATGCATGAGAGGGCATGTGCCCTTCTTTCTCATGCCCCATGTAGATAAGATAGGCTAGTTTTTTATTCAAATTCAAAGGAGTTTGAGTTTGAATGAACAAGCCAACCATCTCATCTAAAACTCTCACACCTCCTTGTGTGCGTATTAATAAAAACTTATTTTTTGGGCATATGCAAAATAGAGAGAAGAAGAAATAGAAAGGGAGAAAAGGTTTCTCTCATGCATGAGTTCTTCCTCCTTTGCTGAGAAAAACCAGAAAATAGAGAGTTTTAGGTGCAAAGGGTTTTGGGTGAGTGCATATCCTAGAATCTATCTAGGATTTGGGATTTAGATCTATAAATTATGAGGATCGTGACTTCATAGATCTTGACGGAGAACCTCCTCAACTTCTCATCTACGTTCATTGGCGATCCAAAGCGTCCGAAAAGCCCATGAAGCAAGATCGAAGGAGTTCGATCTAAAATTAGCCATTAAAAGTTCCTACAGCGAGCTAGTACTCGAAAGAAATTAATCGGAATCAAGACCTCATGTGGATTACTCATGGAGGCCAGACACGTGTATGGCTGCGTCGTGGTGTTTACATCTACACCAAGGAGATCAGATAACGATGCTCTTCCATCCGCAACAAGGTAATGTATTCTGAATACATAGAGTAGTAAAATGCTCTTCCATCCATAAAAAGGTAATGTATTCTGAACATATAGAGCAGTAAAGATAGTTTTACTGTAGTCATTATTTTTATTTTCATATATGCATGCATATGTGATACATTAGATCCTGTAGCATGTAGGATTTTTAAATTAGATCTATAGCTCTTATTATTAATATGATTAATAATAGTTTTTACTACGTATGTTTTTTCGAAAAAAAATTTTGAAAGTAGAGCTAAAAATCCTGTGCGCTCCCCGTAAGGGAAGGATAATCCTAACACATTCTTCCATGCCATTCATTCTTTCTTCTTCTAAGGTCTCTATTCATACATTCAAATTCTGGATGGAACCACCTATGGCATTTAACCTCTCAATAATATTCTTAAAGGTTGTGGTAAAATCAAAATTCATTCCATGACTTGACTCAAGGTTTTCTAGGTGATATCTAGCTCCGGACCTAGTAGATCTACAGTACAATTGATTCGAGGGGTTTCTTAGACCTAAAAGCTTATATCACTATGAAACAATTAAAGCACAAGTAGACTAACATTCAAATCCTTGGACTGGGAGTTACCCCTCGCTCTCATGAGGTTCTAATTAAAGAACCATAAATTTGCTTAGATGTTTGCCATGTACCTTTAGCCTTAGACACCAACTTACGGAGTCAACCACAGACCAAACTCACACTAAGACTCATCATAGCAATTGAACTTGACTTGTTTTGACCCATTTCTTTAATGTCTAATTGATTTTAGCTTAGGCTTAGGTTAATGCACATGAGGTTGATGGTTTTTGGGCCAAGAAAAGGTGATGAAATCCTTCTCTTATCTTATGATGGGAGTGCCCTTAAGATAGATTACAGATGCTAACAAGATGCAAACATTGATTCCAAAAATGAAATAAGCAGCACCAATTAAGTTATCAAACTAGAAATTAAAACTAAGTTACTAAAATATGAAGTTCAAATAAATATAAAAATTATTCCAAAGTGTAGAAAATTTCAGACTTCCAGAAATTCTATTTTGGATCATAGAATTCTTTGGTTGAAGTTCTGCTACAGAGTTCTCAAAGATAGTTTTCATAGTTTTCAAAGCATGACAAGACTTCTTATCGAGTTAGAGTTCCAAAAAACTAAATCTTGGGGTTTTTGGATGTTTCAATAGGTGTAAAACTCTATTTTACCTTAGGTTACATAGAATAAGACATGTTATAGAATTTAGTGCGCTAACCTTCAAATAACAAACAAATTTGGCACTAATCCTAGATGTATTTTCCAAATTTCTACTCACAAAAATCTTCATTATCAAATCTAGTTTTCAAATCATCAAAATTCATGAATTTCTGATTCTTCCTATAGATAGAAAAGTTTATTTCTTCTAAGGATACACAAATAGTTTATTGAACAGTTTTTTGATGCAGAAGTCAGGACGTGTAAGATTTTTTCAGAAAGATCTTCAAGGATCAAATGGACTCAAATTCCTATGAAATTTAAAACTCCACTTAATAATCAAGTCTAGAACCTACATAGAAAATTTCAAAATTTTTTGAGATCTCTGAAAATGGGAATCACAGTTCATCTGAGGACCATACAGGGTACCAATATGCAGATTTTGATGCAAAAAACTATCTAAATACAAAACTTTAGACTTAATGTAACCATGTTCTGATGCCAAACTAATGTAGGATAATTCAGATCTAGAGAAAGTAAGCATTCAAATTTATTAACAATTAATAGATAGCCAGCAAAACAAAGACTAAGAAGATGATTATGCTAAAATCAGAAAAAGACCATTGATATGCATGCATATTGAACAGCCCCTAGATCTAGATTCAGACCATAGATAATTGAAAAACCATCCCTGATTAGGACATCAGATCATAATTAAAAGAATTTAGATCTAATTAATAAAGAAGCATAGGATTAACTCTTAATAATAACAATCTACTTAGAGATTTATTCAGAAGCGAGGGATCTCACAAACATATTGATGAAGTTTCCTAGATGAGGAAGGAATCAGAATAGACCGAGGTTGTTTGCAAGTTTTTTCATTGTCTACGATCATGAGGATTCAATCTCAGCATACGAAGAATTGCCTGCATCAATAGAAATATATTAGCAATCATGAAGGAAGGTAAAGATTTGGAAGATTAGGTAATTGAGGTGCTGAAATTAGATCCTATGAATGGAGGGATTGTCAAGGGTTTTTCATTCTTCAACCTTCAAAACTTGAGAGACCATTTAGAAGAAAAATGGGAGAGAGGAAGAAGGAAGGGGAAAAAAGAGAAGGAAGAGAGGGAGAGGAGAAAGGAGATTAGTAGATGTAGAGGGGAAGAGAAGAGAGCATGTAGAGAAGGAAACATAGAGTTTTTTTATTTCTCAATCAATTTGTCAACTACAAAACTCTTTGTCTTTCCTTTTAAAAGAAAAAACTAATAATCCAAACATAAGGTAGGTGTTATTCCTCTAGATAAGGATGGCATTCAAATTTTGTGCATGGAGATGAGATTTGTTGAGTGTGGAGATGGGACGCGTCTATCCTAGCTAGCATTTCGACTGTCGAGATGATCTCCAAGTTCCATGCAAATGTGAAGATGTCAAACTCCAATTTGGGCATGTGTCTTCAAGGTGGTGTGCCTCCAAATCTTCCAAATGGCTTGTTTTTACTCCACCAAGTAGCTGACTTGAACTAAATATGAAATTCCTCTAAATGGTTGGCCGAACTAGAACTCAATTACAAATCAAACCCAACTTAAGGACCCAATTACAATACTAATTACAGGACTGAAAAATAAAATCCATTATAGAACTCAAAAATAAAAGGCTCTATCAACAATCGAGCCATAATGAATCATTGTGATAGGTGTCTACACCATACCATCTTCTCTTTCCTCCTTTGCATAGTAGACCTTCTCATGCACTTGATTATTCTTATTATGTTAACATTCTAAAGAGTAATGACCATATTTACTATAAGTATAACATCTAATTTTACTTTTGTCATATCGTCATCCTCCTCTTAAGAAACCTCCTTATCCTCTTCCACCAGAGGGACCTTATGTGCTTTCTTTATTAGGTGAAACTCCTAGGCCTACTCTTCCTTTGCCACATCCAAAGGAAACTCATCCTCGTCCATGGCCTCATCCACAACCATATCCATGGATATAACCATGATCATGACTTATCTAACTGCTTTTGCTAGTTGGGCCATCCTTCTCATTGATAGTGAGCTTGCACTTCAAGGTTTACTCCAAAGGTTCTTCTTTCTGCATCAAGTTCCTCTGCTCATAAACTTGTCAAGAACCCATGAGTTCATCAACTGTCATGGTGTCTACATCTTTGGACTCTCCAATTGCAGCCACAACATATATAGTCAAACTTTTAATCCAAGGATCTTAGGATCTTCTCCACCACATGCTTGTCCTCTACATTTTTGCATTTCTTTTCATTTGGTTTACATTAGAGAGAACATTTGTGAAGTAATCCGAGATGGATTCTCCTTCCTGCATCTTCAAAGTCTCGAACTCGCCTTTCAACATTTGGAGGCACACCTTCTTCACTTTCTCAACGCCCTTATGAGCATTCCGAGGATTTCCTAAGTTGGCTTCTAGTTGGTGGCACAGGCAACCTTTTCGAATCTGGCTTCATCAAGCCCTTGATAGATGAAATAAAGGGTCTTCTTATCCTTCTTCCTTTGTTTGACAAGCGCCATTCTTTGTGCCGCTATTTGTTTGCGGTCATCTTAGGGTTCTTCATACCCCTTCTCAACAACCTTCCAAATATCTTGAGAGCCTAGCAGTGCATTCATCTGGATGTTCTATTTCTCATAGTTGATGGTGGTGTGTCATGGAATGAAAAATTACATGGATATTTTTTTTTGTGCAACCTCCAAGCTCTAATACCACTTTGATAGAGAATGTAATAGTAGTGGAACACACTACAAGAAAATGAGAAAATATGTTTTACTATATAAAACAATGGAGGAGTACAACTTCTTTTCTCACAAGCCCTCTTTTTTTCTTTTCTTTACTTTACCACACATTCTTTTCACAGCAACCACCTATTTTTTGATATAAGAAGTGATCTTTTGACTCCCCTAATAAATGCAGCAGGTATAATCAATTGATCTCTTATATAACTCTTGGATTTTCCATGTGGCCCTTAAGTTTTCAACGTGACTCTCAATTTTTGCCACTACAATTAAGTTTACATAATTCAACATGACTTTTTGATTTCTTTAACACAATTAAGTTTACTTTTTCCAACAGTTAGCTAGTGGTTGTTCTAGGTTTTTTCCACTAAATTATGTCGTAGTTGTCTAGTCATTGTTTTACTGATCTATAAAATGCTCAAGGCAACCATGGTTTGAAATTTGAGTTGTAAATTCTTCTAAAAACCAAGAAAACAAGAAAAGAGAGAAAATTTTTATCAAAGATTTTTTTTTGAAAAAAAAAGGTTAAACAACAAGGTTGCTCTATTATGGAATCTTATAGGTTTGATGCATGAAAACAGCTGCTTCACATGTAGGGATAAGCTTGCGAGCATCCAACTCTCCTCAGACCTCATAGGGGTGGAAGTCTTGTGCACTAATTAAGATGCCTTTTATTTTCTTGATACTCTATGTTGTAACTACTGTGTAAGCCACAAGTCCATCATGGAAAGTAGAAAAAAGAAAAATCCATGTATGGTTCATATATATTGTCACCTAAGGTTATCACATGTTTGGTGGCATCTTATCATATATATTTGTCATGTAACCCATGAAGTGTCGAACCTTCTAAATTAATTCTAAGGATTCAAACTAAAAATATGATCTTTGTGTGATCTTTTCTTTGTAATTGTTTGATGCTTTTCATTCTCTTTAATTCTTCTCCTTATTGCTCAATTCAACATCATCTTTCATGACTTGAGAATTTAAGAAACCTCATAAATGTAATTGCACATGCATGCATGTGCACGTTCGCGTAAGTACACACATGCGTACATGTGTATGTGCATGCACTATTAGTATTGACTGAATAGAGTATTGTGGAATGATGCATAGTAGATATGGTAGTCGTAGAAGAAAGAAGAAAATAAAATTGCATAAGCACAAAATATAAAAAATTTATGTAGTTAGGAGTCCCTTGCTCCCACATCCATAGCTACATGGAACAATATTTTCACTAAGAACAAGAAGTTTAGAAGAGATATGAACTAAAAAGAACCACTCTTTTTCTCTCTTTTTTAGATGCAAGAACAGCCCCAAATAGGAAGAAAAAATTTTACCTAAAGACTATTCACTCTTCTGGTGATCTCCTAGATTACACACAAGAAGAACCCCTACCTTCTTATAAGAAGAACCCTTATCTTCTCTCTTCTCTCTTCTTCTCTCCTTTTTCTCTCTTGAAAAGCTCTCTTTACTCTCTTGGAAAAGACTCTTGGCTGCTCTCTGCATTCTACCAAGTCCTTGATGCCCATAGGCTATCTTATAGGCCAACAAATGCTTCAATCTGCATCTAAAATAGAGATCAAAGTCCAAAACAAACTAAAATTGACTCCTGGCCATCCAATCAAGCCTGCCTACACATCCCTACCATTCGATCGCACTCCTGGCCACCTAAACACAATTGAAACCATTAGATCATGCCCTGATCATGCTCATCAGCCATTGGATCAAGCCGTGATGGACCTTGCCTATCTGGTCATGCATAATCATGCATTCTTGCTGTCATGTACTATGCGTAGACCACATGCACTGAGCATCCGATCGAACTCATGCTCACCAGCTCACCAAAAAAGATAAAAAAAGACCTTGAAAGCTGCGTGAGATAAATCATAAACCCACAGGGGTTTACACCCACCACATGGGCCGCATCAGTCTGCCATGCAATGGTGGACTGCGGTGTGCTACTAATCTGGGCTACGCGCATGCCTGTGCACTAGGCCGCGTGCATGCCTAGCCCATGCACCCACCTGGGCCATGCACCCTAGTGGACTATGAGCTCGCATGGGCTGCTGGCGCCTTGGCTACGCTAGTTCACTGGGCCACACCCAACTGCCACCGGGCCCTCCTTTTTTTTTATTCTTTTCACCTGGGCTTTCTTTTGGGCTTGGGCTTTGGGCTCCTCTTGTGGATGGATTAGGCTCCACCATCCAACAACTTTTTCACTTCGAAACTATGATACTTAAACATGCATCCACCTGAAATAGAAAAAAATAAATTTTTAAAATAGGTTAGTATTCTGTGCAACACCTCCCTGCATCTAGCTTCGGAGGCTAATTGAGGCCATACACAGCCTCAATTTCTTGATCACTGAATCTCTAATATTACTAGTTATGTAGAGATTACTCGATTTTCCACCTCGTGCTATCATCTAGTACCTTTGGTAATCTTCCAAGAGCCACTAATAAAAATTGTAGCATACCTCTTAGCATCCAACTATCCTACTAAAATTAGATTTCTCTTTAAATATGGAACATGTCTGATATTTTTAAGCTTTCATACTAACTGATTCAGCATCGTTATGTGCACATCATCTTTTCTCATAATATCCATCGGTTCATCATCAGTTAGATAAATCTTTCTAAAATTTTTGACAGTATAATTTATCATACACTCTTTTTGTGAGATAGAGTAAAACGAAGCTCTGGAGTCCAAGATCCATGATTCCATCAGACTGTCCATGCTGACCTCTATTGCTATATTAGCGGATTTCTTATTCTAATCTTTGTTCTTCTTTCTTGTCTAGTAGATCTTTCTAATGTATTTTTTTTTGCCGTAGTGCTAACAGCCATCATCTTTCGATCTTGATTAGCTCTTCTATTTGGACTATGTAGTTCTTCCTTTCTTCTTGAGTAACCAAGGTAGATCTAGAGTTTTCTTTGAATTTTTTTCTCTTAATAAATAAAAAATAAGTTTTGAATCTCTTTAAATTTTAGCTTGCTTGAGCCACAAGAACTACTCACCACAGTCGCGATAGCATCCCAACTCTCGAGCAAAGAAGTCAATAGAATTAAAGCATGAATTTCATCCTCAAAATTAATATCAACAGAGCTTAATAGACTTATAATCAAATTAAATTTATTGATATGATCAGTAACAGACATACCTTCGAGCATCTTCAAATTAAATAGATGACTTATAAGATATATCTTATTAGAGGACGAAGGCTTTTCATACATATTAGTCAGAGCCTTCATCAAATTAGCTATTGTCTTTTCATTCAGGATATTGAACGTGATGTTCCTAACTAACATCAATTTGATAACTCTCAAAGCCTAGTGGTCCAGTAATTTTCAATCTGCTTATGACATGTCTTTAGGTTTCTTTCCTTCAAGTGGTAAATAATCTTCTTCTGATATAGATAATTCTTAATCCACATCTTCCAAAATTTAAAGTCTTTTTCATCAAAATTGTCAATCTTGATCTTTCCTTCATCTTTTGCCATCGCTTTCACTCTTTCTTTCAAACATGGTACTATTCTGATACCAGTTATTAAGATCAACTAAATAGAATGTTATAGAACGATGCATAGTGGATACAATAATCACAGAAGAAAGAACAAAATAAAATTGCATGAGCATAAAATATAGAAAATATACATGGTTCGAAGTCTCTTGCTCCTACGTCCATGACTGCACAGAACAATATTTTCACTAATAACATTAAGTTTACAAAAGATAAGAACAAAGAAGAACCTCTCTTTTTCTCTCTTCTAGATGCAAGAACAGCTCCAAATAGAAAGAAAAAATCCTACTTAAAGATGATTCACTCTTCTGGTGATCTCTTAAATTGCACATAAAAAGAATCCCTGCCTTCTTACAAAAAGAACCCTTGTCTTCTCTCTTTCTCTCTTTCTTTCTCTTTTTTCTCTCTTCAAAAAGACTCTCAGCTGCTCTCTACGTTCTGCCAAGTCCCTGCTGTAATAGGCTATTTTAAAGGCCAACAAACGCTTTAATCCATGTCCAAAATGGAGATCAGAGTCCAAAACAAACTCAAATTGACTCCTAGCCATCCGATCAAGCCCACCTGCTCCTCGCTACCATTTGATCATGTTCTTGGCTGCCTAAACATGCCTGGAACCATTAGATTATGCCTTGATCATGCTCATCAGCCATTAGATTAAGCCATGATGGACCTCTCCCATGCGATCACGTATAATCGCATGTTCCTGCTGTCGTGCACCGCACGTAGACCACGTACACTAAGCACCCAACGAAACCCATGCTCACCAGCTCACTGAAAAAGACAAAAAAGACCCTAAAAGTTGCATGAGATAAATTATAGACCCCTTAGGGGGTCTACGTCCACCATATGGGCCGTGTCGGTCCGCCACGCGGTGGTGGACCATGGTGCACCACTGGTCTGGGCCGCACACACATGGGTTGCACTCCCGCTCATGCACTGGGCCATGCGGGCACCTGGCCCATGCATCCACTTGGGCCGCATGTCCTAGTGAGCCACGCGTTCGCCTAGGCTGCATGCCCTAGTAGGCCGTGCGCCCACCTAGGCTACATGCCCTAGTGGGCTGCGTGCTTGCATGAGCTGCTGGCACCTAGGCTGCACCAGTTCGCTAGGCCGCGCCCAGCTACTACTGGGCTAGGCTTTGCTGGGGGCCTTTTTTTTCCTTAACCTGGGCTTTCTTTTGGGCTTAGGCTTTGGGCTCCTCTTATGGGTGGATTGGGCTCTACTACCCAACATGCACACATTCACAAGGTTCAACCTATATGCTTTTAATTAATGGGCTACACAATGGTCGATGGATTCAAGCCACAACAGCTAGCTACAGGGAGAAAAAAATCGAGCCTCAACTAGCTCAATCGTGCTTTGCCTGCTTCCCTATGACACATGAAATGCACAAAATAGATTATTAGTCCTAGCCGTATGTATTTCTTTCCTGTCTTCCTTTTCTAATGGGCACTTTGAAAGGCTTTTACCAATTTGATGGACACATGAACGTTATTACTACGGAACATCTGATTGTGTACATTTTGTAGGAGGGTGAGAAAGCTGCTGAGGGTTCATTTTTATTTTTTTCCAGTTAGAATAACAATGGAGTTGTTGGCAATCGTTTTTAATGAAATGATGCAAGAATTACATACGTCAAGCACTCAGAGACAGTACTGGAAGATTCAGAAAACATTTTTCAAACAAAAAAAAAAAATGGGGTGCAACCGCTGGGCTATATTCTAATTGCTGCTTATATGCCAATTCACTTTTGTTGTTAGTTGAATCATTTTTTGCTCAAAGTTTCACAAAATTGCAAAATACTAGTTTCGCAGTCATATTTTGCTTTGAATCCTTATCAAACTGCCATCTAGCACTTCTGGGAAATCCATCAGGAAATGGCGATCAAAGAAAGAATTTCTATATTTGCTGCCAGCAATTGTTCTTTTGATAGGCTGGTGATAGATAGGTGGAAGGTATGCAGACCACTGGAGACCTATGTGAAAGTCTATCCCAGCATATTTCGTACCATCAGATGCTACAACACGGATGTTCTCCGCATTCAATAGGGTTAGAAAGATCTGAACTCACACACGCACATATAGAAGGGAGGAGGAGGAGGAGGAGAATGTTGCTTAAGTGCGTACGTGTGCGACTTATCCATAAATTACAAATATTTAAATATTATGTGATATCGAGTTTTGCGCATTTTCTTGGAGAAATTGGTATTGAAGTACATTATTAAGGAAAAAAAAAAAACAAGAACCATGGTGATCAACTTTCATTAATATATTCAAAACTTATTCTGAATCGATCACTCTTACATTTATCACATCTCCCATATATCACACACCAGCGTCCACTTTTCCAACATGAATGTCCTCATCAGCAATGAAGTTGCCCCAGAACCAGTGCTTCTTCCAGACAAGGACCATCTCTTCAATGGGCACGTTCTTAGTCTCAGGAAGAAATAGAGCAATGAAGATGGTCATCAGCAGCTCCCACCCAGCAAAGAAGTAGAAGAGACCAAATTTCATGTGGCAAAGCATGGCAAGGAAAAATTGACCAATGATGAAGGTAAAAAACATGTTGACAGAAACATTGATGGCTTGACCTGCCGAACGAATCTCCAGAGGGAAAATCTCACTCGGGACCAGCCATCCCAATGGGCCCCATGACCATGCGAAGGCAGACACGAAGATGCAGACAAAGAGCACCACAAAGAACGCATATTCTTTGGATAGTGTCGCTTCTCCATTGTTCCCAAATTTTATGCCAATCAAAGTCCCCACAATTATCTATGCCATGAAAAGAACAGTGAACCATTTGATCTAGAAATACTAGAATTATCTAGAATTACTTATTGTCCATTACCATATTGATATTGTTTAAGCTATATTTGAGTCAAACTGGGTACGTGGAGAAGTGAAAAATAAAATTTTAGCTATATATACATATACCTGGCTTATGAGCATTTGCGACCCGCCTTCGAGGAAGAGTACTCTTCGACCAAACTTATCGACGGTTGCAACGGAGACAAAAGTTGCAACCATATTAACGAGACCGCTGATTACGGAGGACATGAGGGAGGCATCACTGCCAAACCCAATTGTTTTGAATAGCACCGGGGCATAGAACATGATGACGTTGATGCCGGTCAGTTGCTGGAATAAAGGGATCAAGACGGCCATGGTGAGATGAGGCCTGTACCTCCTCTTCATTATGTTGGACCAAGGGTGCTGCACGGTCTTGGCCGCTTCGCTGGCAGCCACGATGTCCTCATACTCACTTTGGATGTCATCAGTTCCACGAATCCTTTTGAGCATGACCTTTGCATGGTCACTGTGCCCACGCTCCACTAGGGAGTTGGGGGTGTCAGGAAGGACCAGCGAGCCGATGGTGATGATGGCAGCAGGGACTGCTGCAAGGGCAAGGCCGACTCGCCACCCCCATCCACCCCTGATTTGAGAAGTTCCATAATTAATGAGATTAGCAGCTAGGATGCCAATGGTGATCATAAGCTGAAAGCCGATGTTAAGCATCCCACGTAGCTTGGCTGGTGCCATTTCAGAGAGGTAGAGTGGTACAGACTAAAAATAAGAAGAAAAAACAAGGCAAGAGTAAATAAGTATAAAGATGACTTGTTTTCAAGTGTTAAATGGTCTTCATGGAATGACACTCTCACCTGATTGGCAAATCCTACTCCAATACCAAGTAGAATGCGACCAAGGATGAGCATGAAGACATTCTTAGCTGCACCATTGATGGCGGAACCAGCAAGGAAGGTGATCCCGCCACCAAACATTGACCACTTCCTTCCAAACACCCTCGTGACTGTAGATGCAAAGAATGAAGCGATCAAAGCTGCCAGATAGAGAGAAGATGTGAATGCTGTCAGGAGTTGGCTATCAAACTTGCAGTACTGGTTGGTGCTTACGTCCTCCTTCTCCTTCTCTAATACTGAAGGGAAGAACTTCGCCAAGAATGATTCCATCGACGTGACTCCCCCTATCCATGCAAAGATAAAATGATAAAATTATCACAACATTCCATAAATAGAATGTTTTTGCTTAGAATGGATAAAATGGACAAAGTTAAAGAAGTTTTGGATGTCGAAGATTACCAGATATCCCAATATCGTATCCAAAGATGAGGCCACCACTAGAGGCTACCAGGCAAGCAAGGAATACGAAGAGTGTCATCTTTCCCTGGTAATCCTGCCTTCCTCCTGTATTCACAATTGCACCTCCCGCCATTTTTCTTAAATCCTAAAGCTTCTATTCTACAGCGAGAGGCGGAACTAAAGGAATATGAGGATTTGGCCTCTCGCAAGCAGGCGGAAGTGAAGGAATACGAGGACTCGGCCTCTCGCAGGGAATTAATGGAGCCTCAGGTGTTTATAGTGGAGCTTGAAGTGGGAAATGGTTAGAGGTTTAGACGGCAGAATCATTGTTTCCGGGATAATTTGATCCACACAATCGCAAAATGAGGGATCATGAAACATGCTGAACTACCATATTCCAATTTAAACAACTGAAGCCCGAGTTTTCCTCCCTGTTAAAAAGGATTACGATAATATTAGGATAACCATCCTTCAGTTTTATTCCCTTATCTCCACAATGGTCCTTCATTGTTTTAAAATAGTTATCCATTATAGCAAATCTTGTTTAACGCAGTATCCCAGAGGTCTACTAATTTTAGTTCTTTATGTTCAGAATTTTCACTTTGGAGAGTGCAGTTTTTGTAATCCTGAGAGAATCTTCGATTCTATTTGAGTATCAGCAATGCAAGGATGGGAGACACACATTCCAGAAAAATAATAAATACAATAAAAAAATGATTGAGAGGCATGGGCTTTAGTGGATTAGGAGGAGAATGCTCCTGAATCATTTAAATTTGAACTCGGTGGATTTAATGGAAAATAATTCAAATAGTTGGCACGTAGAAATAATATTGGAACATATATATTATTTTGAATTGTTAATTAAAATACCGTTATTGACATGATCTTTTAGATTACATCATCCTAAACAGTGAAGACAATTTTAGTCGGTAAATTTAAAGCAGTTTGGCTTGTTCCTCTCTCATTTTTTTAATAGGATATAGAAACGAAGCTACAAATTGATTCCATGTTATGTACTTTAGCTATTTGGTTCTGACCACACAAGCAATAAACTTTTCATTATTTTTGGATTATGGATTATCAAGGTCACTTTGAAAGCGAATATACCACAAGAATGCAGCATTTCCATCAACTCAAACGTAACAGATGTAATATTTGTGATCCAATAATCTCATGAATCATACAACTATCGTATCACAAGATGGCATGTTTCACAAAAGGTCATTGCATCCACATCATGGCCTACATGCATTGCAAGTTGCAACAAAAGGTTATTTATTTATTTATTTATTTATAATGGGAATAGGATGTAACATGATATTACGCCCTAGTTATTATATATACTAATCGAAAAATAAGTTATAGAAAATGGGCCCCTATAGAACAAAAAATAGCAAACAGAGTCAAAAGCCTTTTCAACATTACTTTTAAAGAAACATTACATTTCCATTTTAGCAGCCATGCGCATCATATATGTTGATTGTCCATATGCCAAGGATTGTAGCCTCTACCACATGCTTTGATGATCAACCGAATCCTTTAAAATGCACCAATAACTGCAAGTATTTGAAGCCCGTAGAATCCTCTGTAATATAATATTGAAAACAAGCATCCTTTCTTGTTGAGAAAAAGTCGTGCATTCCTCTCTCTCTCTCCAAATTTCCCAACACATTGCCACCGCTAATTGGTCCCCAACGCTGTTCAATATTAGCTTTCTATTCTCTCACCTCTATGCAGTCCAAAGATCATGAAAACCTGTAGATCTCCCTCTCAGATTCAGATGTAGTTTAAAATTAGTCTAAAGGCTCTTTGCAAAAGAGCACCGAAAAATAGGTAACTCATTGATTCGGCGTTGGCTCTACATAGAGAACAGCCGAAGCTCACGTTCCATCCCTTCTTTGTGAGCACTTCTCCAATGCGTATCTTATTTTTTTGAAGCTAGCCAAAGGAAAACTTCCAAAATTTTCGGCATAAGAGCCTGCCAGAAACTTCTTGTATATAGATATCTTAAACCACTAAAGTTTAGTAATCTATAAAATGAATCTATCGGACATACCATCTTGTATTAATCTCCACACCCGCACTCGGTGATACAAGATGGTATAAAAGGGACAAGAAGACCTTGTAGTGCATCTAGTTGAAACATTTCAAATCTAGTCAAAGGGCCTCTTAGATTCATGGTCCAATTCAAATTCGACCAGTTCCGATAGAAAGAAACAGGCTGATTTGGCTTCAAAGCTTGGGCATAAAGTACCTCGAAGCATAGGCATAAAACGGTCCTGTCCACCCAATCATCCTCTAAAAAATGAGCAGAATCACTATTCCTAATTTGGAATGCCAAGCAGATCCAAAATGCAATATTACACAAACTTATATATCATTCCAAATAGGAGAAAGATCCTGTTGATCTAAAGATTGATTTTGATGATGGCAAAAAATTTTGAGTATAATTTGTTATATTACTAATATTATTTTTGAGGATATGTAGTTTAAATTCCAAGTGCTCATAATGATTTAAGTGATTTTCATCAATTAAATAGAGAACTACCAATGAAGAGGTCATTGAAGAAAAATTAGACTTGACACACCTTAAAAAGGATGGTTAATGAGAGTTAAATCAAGTTTAGAAAGCAAGTCTAGCCTACAAATAAATTCAGAGAAGAAAAGCTGCTAAAAATCTTATGGCATGCTTAGTATGCAACTTAGTCAACTAAGCCAGAAGTTAGTCGACTCAGTCTTAGAGGATAAAGAAGATAGAAAGTATAGAAAGATCAAAATTCAGGATACAAGAGACTTAGTCGACTCAGTCTCAGAGAACAGTAGCAGAATAAAAAGGCAGATTTTCAAGCTTTGTCTACTTAGCAGACTAAGTCAGATTGAATAGACTAAGACTTAGTCGACTCAGAGAAATTAAGTCGACTAAATTCATTGTAATAGCTAATTTTTCTAGAACTGCACTTTTTCAGTCTTAATTTTTTTCAACGGTTATTTTCTTATTTCTAATAGTTAGATTACTTCTGAAGACATCCAAAATCAATTAAAATGATGAAAAATCTTAAGAATATATAAGAAAATATTTTGAGCATTAAAGAGAAGCTTTTTGAGAGTTTCATTGAGTATTCATTAAAAAAAGCCAAAGGAGTAAGCTGAAAAAAGGAGTTGATTTCAAAGTTAATCTTTATCCTTCCATTACAAATCATCCTCAAGCAAATGAGAGCAAGAGTGAATTAAAGTAAGGAAGCAATCAAGTCAAAAATCAAGAAGCCTCATCATCACTCAAATATTCAACTATCATCATTTGAACTTCTTTCGATTCTTCAAAAAAAATATTTTTCTAAATTTAATCTTTATATTTTTATATTTTATTTCAAGTTTCTTAGGATGAGAAACTTAGATTGATTTAAGCCTAGAGTTAGATGTTTTAGTAGTTTGATTGGTGAGCCAAGGTTAAAATCAATCGGGATTGATTGTTAGCTCAAAGAAAAATAATCTTGTATGATTTTGATTGGTGATCCGAGAAAAATCAACTAGATTGATTGCGAGCCTAAAAAATAATCATTATAAAGATTGTAGTTGATGAGCCTAGGTCAAAACCAACCGGATTGGATTGTGAGCCCAAGAAAAATAATCGAACTATAATCAATTGAGTGATTATAGTTTAATTTTCAAGTGGATTACTTAAAAAATAAACGTAGGTGCCGAGTTTGATGCCAAACCACTATAAAAGCTTGGTGTTTGTATTTGTGTAGTTTTATTTTAATTGTTCTTTATCTATACTTATGTTTTACTTTATTTCACCAAGCACATAGCATTAAAATTCAACATATTCATAGTTTAAATTTTTAAATATCCAATTCATTCTTCCTCTTGAGTACCCATCTTTGGACAATAATTGGTATCAGAGCAAGTGTTCTATTATTAGTTGTTGACCTAATGGTCAAGAGCTAAAGATATTGACAATCCAAAATAAAATCTCATTTTAATGAAGACCATTTCATTGATCGATCCCCACTGCTTAATGGATCAAATTATAGTTATTGGAAAGTACGTATACGCATCTTCATACAAGCACATGATTATAACTTATGAAAGATTATAATTGATGGCTAACACACCTTAAATGCATTATTTGAGCATGATAAAGAAATGAATCAACTAAATGCTAAAGCTATGAATATTCTTTATTATTCATTAGACATAAATAAATTTAACTTAATTTCTTCTTATATTTAAGCAAAAGAAGTATGTAAAAAATTAAAAATAACCTTTGACAGAGCAAATGAAAGAAACGAATTAAACTTCCAAGAAGAGAAGAAAATTCATCTTAATTTTTATCTCGTAGCTCATAAAAATGAAAAAAAGAAGAAGAACAAGAAACAACAAAAAAAGAAAGCTTCAATTAAGGAGGAGTAAAGCAAAGAAAAGAAAGATGAAAGAGAAGAACAAAAAGTAGATAAATCTTACTTGATGAATAGAGAAGAAGAATGTATTACAAATCCTTGCCTCATGGCCAATAACAATGAGGTAAATATTAACAACTCTTTCGATTTTACCTTTGATGAATTATATGAAGCTTTTAATGATTTAATGATTGAATTCAAAAAGATAAAGCTAAAGAATAAAGAGCTCAAAAAGTCTAATTTTCTTTTGGATGATGAAAAGAGTAAATTATTGAATGAAAAAAAAATATCTTAAGAGAAATAATGCTTTAGCTAAAGAAAAAGAAGAACTTCTCAAATCTGAAAAAATTTTAGTTAAAGAAAAGAATAAACTCTTAATTAAAAAAGAGAATTTCATGAAAAAAATAATTCATTTGCTGAAGAAAAAGAAAGTCATTTAAATTCTGAAAAATCTCCTATGGAAGAAAACTCAAAACTAAAAAAAGAGATTGAGATATTGAAGCCAATTGCTGAAAACTTCGCATTTAGTTTCGAAAAGCTTTAATCAATGATGAAAAATCAAAAATCTATTTTTCATAAAGCTAAAACTAGTTTTATTCCCTTAAGAAAATAAAAATTTATCAAGAATACATTTGGAAAAGCTTCAACTAAAAATCATTCTATTAAATACCTTAAATATAACAAAGTAGACCATAAAATTTTAGAATATAATTTAAAAAAATTGGCCATACTTTAGTTAAGTAAATTTAGATTCTAAAAGAAATCTTGAGCACTAACTTCAATGGACCCAAGTAAGCTTGGGTACTAAGAATTGTAAACTAATTTATACAAGTACACCAAGGATCCAATAAAATGAAAAGAGAAAAACTCTTTTGAGGGATGCCTTGAAAATAAAAATGGATGGATGATGTTGTTTGATAAAAGCTAAATTTTTCTCTACATCATACTATCAATATTTTTAAAATTTATTTAGAATAAATGATTGATTTTGATGATTTATTAGTACTCACATTGAATATGTTTCTTAATCTGAATTTGAATATAAAATCCACATTGTATTTTTGCAAAAGAAAGAGAAAATACTTAAGAAAATAATTTGATCTTAAAAGATCATTTAATTAAAAATATCTTTATTTGCAAAGGTAAGGAGGAGAATTCATTTAAGATGAATTAATTACTAAATTAGTAATAGTTAAAGATTAATTTGCTATTAATTAAAGATGCTTAACTTGAAAAAAAAAGAAAAAAAATATTTTTTATTCACCTACTATTTAAAAAGAGAAAATATTTTATGATGAATTTTTTGATATTTACTATTAAAAATAGGGGGAGAGATATTTGTTGAATATTATCTAAATTTGATTGAAAATTAAAAAAATTGAATGATGATCTTAAATTCTCAACCAATTATTTTATAGTATTTTTAATTTAAGCTTTCATCATCAAATTTGACTTACATGATTTGATTGCTCAATCTTATTTTTGGATAATTAGTTAAAGTCAAAATAAATTTTTAAATTTATTTTTAAAACTTATTTAAAATTTTAAATATAATACAAAACTTTGGATGTGTATTTAAAAATTATTATAAAATTATTTTTGCTCTGATACTATCATTGACTTGCTCGATATATTTTCGATACATATCTTTTTCAAATTTAATTGACTAAATTTTTTTTAAAAAAAAAGATTAAATATTAAAGTACATATTATGCTTGATTTTATATTCAAATCTTTTAAAAAGCTCTATTCCTCTTAAAGCTTAAAAGCATATACTTAAAAATCTAATTAAAAAGATCATATTCATTCAAAAAAAAAGAAGAAGAAGAGTCTTTGATATTTGAATTCAAGCTAATTTTTTAAACTAAAAATACTTTAAAGATATTTTAAATTAAAAGATAAGTTTTTCAAAAAAAACTTTGATGATAAATTTTCATATCTTATTGAATTTGATGATTACTCTTTTATCCTTCCCATAAGCTTTTTGATAATGTCAAAAAGAAGAGAGTTATTATTGAGTATATGCTTGAGCTTAACTAGAATGAATTATATTTTTATTGTTTAGTAGCTTCATATCTTTTAAATATATGATTTTTTAGAAACTTACTATATATTATTTTGCATATACTCAAAAATTTTATCATCATCAAAAAGAGAAAGATTGTTGACCAAAAGATTGATTTTTATGATGACAAATAGTTTTGAGTATAATTTATTATATTATTAATATTATTTTTGAGGATGTGTAGTTTAAATTTTAAGTGCTCACAATGATTTAAGGGATTTTCATCAATTAAATAGAGAACCACCAATCAAGAGATCATTGAAGAAAAATTAGACTTGACACATCTTAAAAAAGATGGTTAATGAGAGTTAAATTAAATTTAGAAAGTAAGTCTAGCCTACAAATAAATTTAAAAAAGAAAAATCGTTAAAAATCTCATGGCATGCAACTTAGTCAACTAAGCCAGAAGTTAATCAACTCAATCTTAGAGAATAAAGAAGAGAGAAAGCACAGAAAAGTCAAAATTCAGGATCCAGAAAACTTAGTCGACTAAGTCAGAACAGCAGTAGGACAAAAAGATAGATTTCAAATTTTGTTTACTTAGCAGACTAAGTCAGATTGAGTAGACTAAGACTTGTCGACTTAGAGAAACTTAATCAACTAAGTTTACTGTAATGGCTAATTTTTCTAGAACTATATTTTTTCAACTCTAACTTTTTTCAATGGCTATTTTCTTGTTTCTAATGGCTAGATCATTTCTAAAGACCTTCAAAATAAATTAAAATGATAAAAAATCTTAAGGATATATAAAAATATATTTTTAGCATTAAAAAAAATTGAGAGTTTTATTGAGTATTCATTGAAGAAAGTCAAAGGAGTGAGCTGAAAAAAAAAAAAAGAAGTTGATTTCAAAGTTAACCTTTGTCTTTTCACTACAAATCATCCTCAAGCAAGTGAGAGCAAGAGTGAATTGAAGTGAGAAAGCAATCAAGTCAAAAATCAAGGAGCTTCATCATTACTCAAGCATTCAACTATTATCATTCAAACTTCTTTCAATTCTTCAAAGAATTTTTATTTTTCTAAACTTAATCTTTATATTTTTATATTTTATTTTAAGTTTCTTAAGGTGAAAAACTTAGGTTGATCCAAGCCTAGAGTTGAATGTTTTAGTGGATTGATTGGTGAGCCAAGATTAAAATCAATCAGGATTGATTGTTAGCCCAGAGAAAAACAATCTTATATGATTTGGTTGGTGATCCAAGAAAAACCAACAGATTGATTGTGAGTCCAAAAAATAATCATTGTAAAGATTATTATTGGTGAGCCTAGATCAAAACCAACCGGATTGGATTGTGAGTCTAAGAAAAATAATCGAACTATAATTAATTGAGTGATTATAGTTGAATTCCCAAGTAGGTTACTTAGAAAGTGGACGTAGGTGCCGAGTTTGATGTCGAACCACTATAAAAGCTTGGTATTTATATTTGTGTAGTTTCATTTCTATTATTCTTCATCTATACTTATATTTTACTTTATTTCACCAAGCACATAGCATTAAAATTTAGCATATTCATAGTTTAAATTTTTAAATATCCAATTCATCCTCCCTTTTGCATAGCCATCCTTAGGCAATAGACCCATAACACTCTCACACTCTCATACCTATCTTTTTCTTTCATCAATAGGCACAAGCAATTTGATACCACCACAAACTATATGAGCCATTCAAAAATTTTTATGCCCATTTGGCCAATTAAGATTAGTTGATCCGAGTCAAATCCTTTTTTCCTAGACCCCCTTATTCCTTGGATTTGCAAATTGTATCCTGATTCATAAGGTAATGAAAGGCGCCGCTCACACTGTATGTGCCCTTTCATAAGAATGCTTTTCTCAACTTATCTATTTTGGAAATGACCATTTTGGTAATTTATAAATTGACATATAGTATGTTGGCAATACTATCAAAATATATGGTACTCAACAAAGTTAATCTGCCATCCATATGAGTAATCTTCCCTCCTAACTTGCTAACCTTGAGGTAACCAACAATGCTTAGGTAGTTTCTTATGATGCTAAGATAACCCCAGTGCATAAAAGATAGATCGAGGAGTTTGTTTACAATTCATCTAAGGTGCAAACCGAGCTACTTCCTCCTCATCCATATTCATGCAAAGAATTAAGCTCTTATGGAAATTAATGCTTAACCCTGATGCACCCTCCAAAGCTAACAAAATAGCCTTGACTATTAGAATACAATCTTATTTTCCTACATAAAACAACAAAGCACCATTTGCAAACTACGAGCTCAATAAATCATTGAATTCCTCCTGGTTGTCGATAACCTCCATCACACCAAGCTCACATTCTTATTTGAGGATCCGTGAGGGGACATATACTACCAACATGAAAAGCCCAAGGGAAAGTGGATCACCCTAAGTTAACCCCTATTTATACTTTATCTATCTGCCCAGCACACTATTTAAATGAAGAGTAATCGATGAGGAGAATAATAAGTTGCGAATCCATCCAATCCATCTAGAAGAGAAGCCTCTAGCCTGGTGTACTTCAAATAGAAAATCCCAATTTAAGTTGTCAAATGCCTTCTCAAAGCCTAATTTACACAAAATTCATTTTTTTTTTGAACACCTACAACATGCAATCATCTCATAGGCACTAAGAAAGTAGTCAATAATGCTTATACTTTTCACAAATGTTGATTGGTTACATCCTATTAGCTTCAGAAGGAAGTTATGAGTCTTCAAGAAAGAACTTTTATGATGATTTTGTAAAGACTGTTTGAGAGACAAACAAGCCTCAAAGCTTTTGCTGAAAGCAACCTCTCCTTCTTGGGAATGAGAGAAATAAATGCAAAGTTTAATTTTTCCAAATCAAGTTTACCTTCATGAAAGTCCTCTAGTAAGATCACCAAATCTTCTCTAAGGATATTCCAAAATCTTTAAAAGAAAAAGAAGGTAAATCCATGGAGGCCGAGTTCTTTATTATCATCAAAAGACAACACCGCCTCCCTTAACTCATCCATAGAGAAAGCCAAATCAAGATTATGCAGGTCGATCATAGGCTCTTAAAGAATTAGATCCTAATTAATGTTAATCTTGGCTTATAGTGTTGACCAAAGAAATTTTTGAAAAAATAGTGGAGCTTATCAATGTCCTTCTATCTATTGAACTCTTGAATACCATCCTTCAAAGATGAGATATGATTCCTCCTCTTCCTTTCTAAAGCAACCTTATGCAAACACTTAATATTCTTGTCACTCTCCTTAAGCCAAGTGATCTTTGCTCTTTGCTTCTAAATATTTTTCGTCTTCCTATGTACCTCCTCCATGGACTCTCTCAAGATGCATCTAGTATGTTTAGATGATGAGAGATCCACCATCTCCTCCTTCTTGTCTAATAATATAATGTCATATGGCAACTTCTCTTTCAATTCTCTATTCACAATTCTCTTATTGAATGCTCACGACTTGATGGCCATCCTGGTGTTTCTTAAATTTGTCACCCAAGCTTCAACTGAATTACTATAGCTCCTTAAACTTTTCCATGCCCCCAAAATTATCACTTTAAGATTTGTTCCTTCAAGCCACCAAGATTCAAATCTAAAGAGTTTTGATCCTTTAAATTTTTTCACCACAATCGAAGATGATTGGCACATGGTAAAATTCAGAGTTGGTAAGAGCCTTCCATAAGAAATTCAGGAAGATGTCCTTCCATTCAGTAGAAAGGAGGACACGATCCAATCAAGCCAAAGATGGATAATCCCTTCTATTGCACCAAGTATATTTGCGATCTTTGAGGTCGAGATCAATCAACTCAAGCTCATTAATAAAGCTCATAAATTGCAAGCTATCTTGAAGGTTTTATGGATTATGTCTACTATCATCCAATCCTTTTATGAAATCTCCCCTTACAAGCCAAGGCCCATGATATTTTTATAGAAATCAGCAAATTCTTGAAGGAATGCATCATGATGATCTCTTTTACAAGGTCCATAAATTGAAGAAATACAAATGTTTTAGTTTAAAGAGTGGTGGTTCAATACAATAGAAAGAGGGATAATTTATATGAGTTTCTGAGAGTGAATTTTCTTTAATTCCAACCAACAAGTAAGCTCCCTAGTTGTGCCAAGATCTACTATCCATAATTTCAACCACAATCCCTCTGTTCTCACTTTCGAAGCTGATGAATACATTAATTATAACATAACAAATATCAAAAATTCATGCTATTTTATTTTTTTTATTTATTATTTAATATTTTTTATATTTTTTAGGAATAATTAATTATTAAGTTTTAATCATAAACTAACTAGAACTGGCCCTCCAATACATGCAGATGAAGCTCGAGTCCAAATTTTGGCTTGTTCCGTGCACAACATGATACATGGGTGCGGGCATATGAAAAAAGAGAATATATATAAAAATAATTTTTTCAAAAAAAATTGTTGTAATTTTTTATAAAAAATTAGAAGAAGGGTATTTATGAGCAATTAATGGGGCAAAGCATTTAATGCTCAAAAGTTGTCGTGGGTGTTGGCATGAAGAATCAGTGGGATGCTGGATTTTTGCCTTTGCACGAGCGTAAATGCAAAGAGTTGGGGCGCTGACAGTGCACGGAATGGAAAAGAAGTGAATGCAGAAAAGAAAGAATAAAGAAAAAAATATATATTTTTAGAATTATTTTTAGAGAGGAAAAAAATTTAGATTTAACGGCAACTCTTCTTCTTACCTTATTTTTCATTTCCTTCATCTCATCCATCCAAACTTCCTCCTAACTCCATCTTAACCATCCATTCTCTTAGAATGCATCCTTTTATTAGTCCCACATCTAAAAATCAAGATAACCTCTTTCCTTTCAACACCTATAAATAAAGCCCAGTATCTCTACCTCATGATATATCTCTCCACACCATAACTCTTGTAGGAGCCCATGTGACAGATAAAAATACCTATCCATAAAATTTTTATCCATCTTTTTTCAACTTTCTACCATCCTTCCAACATACGAGAAGGAGAATTAGCCAAGAAAAATATGCTAGAGGAAAGTCTGTTCTTTTTACTTTCTTATTTCAGCTCCAAGCCCTGTTATGGCTTAGGAGTCAATTTTGTATTAAATTTTTATTTCAGCAATAAAATTTTATTTTAATTTTTCGTTAATTATTGCTTGTGTAATTTAATTTATATAATTTAAATTCAACTATAGGATAGTTTAATTTTTTATTCTGCTTATTTACTTTCTGCATCTCTTTTATTTTCTATAATTTAAATTTTAACAAGTAGTATAGAATTTAATTTTAAATAAATTTTAAGTTTTAATTTAAATCATATCTAGCTAAGCAATCCTCTGAAATTTGCAATGAAGCTAAACCATGATTAGAAGTTATTTTTAGGATTTTTTCTTCATTTTATCTTTTTAGTTCTTTTTCCTTCAAGCTTCTTGCCAAGAGACTTGATGGACTATCATTGAATTTCAATCCCTTTATAGTTAATACTTGATTCGATGCAAGAAGGATAATATGTAGAAGGCCTAAATCTTTTTAAATTTTTTTTTCTTTCTTATGGAAAACTTTGATGAATTATTGTTGGGTCAGAGTTCCTTCATAGTCCATACTTGGGTAACATAAGAGAAGCAGTTGAAAGAAGAGTTCTTTAATTAGGGTGAATGCTTGTCCATGCATTACACCTCGATCAAAGAATATTATAAAAGAAATCTTAGAATTTCTCTCTAAGTCATTGGTCTAGTGGATTCAAAAGTTCTAGATCTTTAAATTATTATTCTTCATAACTAATTTACTATTTAGTAGTAAGTAAAAATAACCACTTTCAAACTCCTTGTTGAAGCTCGCCTGAGCAAGATTTGAACACAATTCAAATACAATTTCTCATAGAATTGATCCATACTCACCGAACGTGCTACTTTACACACTGTGCGCTTGCGATTAATTTAAGATATATCAAGTTTTTGACATCGTTGTTGGTGAATTGGCGTATTTTAAATTATGTTCTAAATTCTTATTCTTCATGCTTTTAGTTTAATTTTAGTCTGACCTTTCTAACTTTTTTTCTTTTTATCTTGCTTTGTAGAAAATTGGTGAGTGCTAGAAACTAAGTATATAATCTAACCTTTTTCTTTTTTTTAGCTTACTAATTTGATCTTAGTTCAGTATTAATTTTTTTTTAATTAAAACTTATTTGTTCTTATTGGTTGTGCATAAGCATATCTAACCTACTTTAAGGGCACAAACCTAAACAAGATAAGATAGAGATTTCATTATCCTTCCTTAGCCCACAAACAAGTTTCCTCATTTGCATTCATCCTAATCTTAAATAAAATCAATTAGACATCAACCCTAGGAACATCCGAGCTCATTAGGATAAGGCATCCAAAAGAGTTGGACCGGATCAGGATTGGCTAGTTGACTGGTGTCTAGGAAAGAAATTTAGGGATACGAGCCTGAAGAAAGAAGGTTCTTTAATTAATTTTGTTCACTTACCTAGCCAATCTAATTGGTGTCTAAGAAAAGCAACGGAGAGACTCCCACCAATCTTACCCTTACCTAGCTAGTTGGCTAGTTAGTTTCTGACTTGGAGGGCTTCAAGATGGTCTTGGCAGTTAGGAGCTGTCAAGATTTAAGATAATCTATGATAGATAATTGCTTGATAAGTATTTGAAAAAAAATTCAAAAAAAAAATCTTAACTAATCTATCTTCCTCTTCTCTCTTCTTTAGAAAAAATCAATAAAAATAATAAATAATAAAAATAATAAAAATAATAATAAAATATAAAATAAAGTGAATTCTTCACTTCCTTTGTGGAGAAGAATTTTAAATCGAATAGTTAGAATTGACTCGATTCCTATGTCAAGCCTTAAAGTCTCTAAAATGAAAGAAATCAATTAGCCCCAAATCCTTAAGGATTTATGTTATCCAGTTAGGTCTGTCTAGCCTTCTTACATCAGGTTGCCTCAACCTACTGCAAATAACTTCGAAATGAAATCTCAAATGATTAATATACTTCCAAAATTTACTGGAGTAGAGGATGCATATATATTCATTAAAAAATTTGAAGAGGTTTATGCAACCATGAGGCTGCAACAACTTTCTGAGGATGAGATCAAACTAAAATTAATCAATTTTTTTCTTAAGGATAATGCCAAAAAGTGGCTATACAGCCTACCAAATCAATCTATCATGATCTGGAAGGGCTTTGTAAGAGTGTTCCTTAAAAAATACTTTCTCCATCATAAGACAGCTAGAATTAGAAATGAGATCAATCAATTCTACCAACTAGCTGATGAATCATTTTGGAAGTATTTCAATCATTTTAAGAACCTCTTGATCCAATATCCACATCATAAAATAGAGACCTGGAGGCTATGCCAGATAATTTATGAGGGGCTAGATTCAAATTTCAGAACCATACTAGAATCCATGTGTCAAGGTTAATTTATGTATAAAGAACCTAATGAGGACTGACAATTTCTATAAGACTTAGCCAAAAAAAATTTACAATGGGAAACGACTAGCAGAGGTGGAATATACTAAGTTCAAACATTCCTAGCCATAGAGGTTAAAATTGTAACCCTAATACATAGGTTAGAGCCCTTAGAACTGCAGAGACCAGCTAGTGTGAACCATGTGTCTGCATCCATGTACAGCGAGTGCAGTGCACCAAACCATATCCTTGAAGATTGTCCTCTCTTGATAAACCCAATAGAGAATGGGTGTGCACAGATAAATGCCGCATACCAGAAACCAATGAACAATCCTTATACATCTACATATAACCCAAGATGGAGGAATCATCCAAACTTTTCATGGTCGTAGAACCCAAATGTAGGTAGTTCTAGTTTCAACCAGCAAAATTCAAGGCCCAACCCTATGTTAAACAACCCACCAGGCTTCAATAATTCTGAAAAGAAACTTAGTTCTTTAAAAAAAAGTCTAGAAGTTCTAGCCAAATTCAATGCTGACACCAATGCTATATTGAGTAATTTTATACAAACCATGGACCAACTTTTAAATGCTAACACCCAGGCCATAGCCCATCTAAAAATGCAGGTAGGTCAGCTAGCCTCTACCATGAATGAGCGAGAATGAGGTAGGCTACCTAGCCAACCCGAGTCCAACCTGAGAAACCAAAATGGTCCACGATCCCAACATGAAAATCAAGTCAATCATGTGAATGCCATTCATACTTTAAGATCAAAAAAATAAGTGGATAACAAGATAGGTACATCTAACAATAGCGAGGACTCATCTGTCAAACAACTTTACGAACAACCTATCTTATAAACTCAAACTCCTGAAATTGATAGTACATCCAGTCCTATACCCATAACTTCTAGAGCTTCTTTTCCAAATCAACTAAGGTCCAAAAAAAAATTGAAACATTTGAATAAAATGTTAGAGGTGTTCAAATAAGTCTAAATAAATATTTCTCTGCTAGACATGATCCAGCAAGTACCGACCTATGCTAAATTTTTAAAAGACCTATGCACCAAGAAGAGAATCATCAATGTACCCAAGAAAGCAATTTTAGCTGCAAGCATGAGCTCTTACTTGTCAAGTCATGTGCCAATAAAATATAAGGATCCAGGGTCCCAGATAATTTTATGTGTTATCGAAGAAACCCACATTGAGAAGGTCTTGCTAGACTTAGGGGCTAGTGTAAATATTTTATCCTATTCAGATTACGAGCAATTAGGATTGAAAAAACTACAGCCAACAGGGATCATGTTGCAATTAATCGATCGATCTTTTAGGATCCCTAAGAGAATAGTAGAAGATATTTTAATCAAAATTGATAATTTTATCTTTGCTGTAGACTTCATCATTTTAGAGACTGAACCAATTTCAAATTCCAAGGATCATATCCTAGTTATTTTAGGAAGACCTTTTCTAGCAACCGCTAATGCTGAAATCAATTATAGAAATGAACTTATGAAGCTATCTTTTGAAAATATAACTATTGAGTTAAATATATTTAATCTGGAATAGGAATCCACCCAACATGCTAATATAAATATAATCTAAGATGAAATTTACAAATCCATTGACATTAGTGATGAAGAAGTCGACCTAGAGTCAAGTATTTGGCTAAACCATGAACATGAAGACATCGATGAAATACTTATTGACCATAGGATTAGCTAAAGATGGGAGCCTCCCACTGAACCATTCATGAAAATGGCTAAACCATCATTTGAGCCATCAATAGAAGAGGCACCCAAATTAGAACTAAAATCCCTCCCCAAGCACCTTAAGTATGCTTATTTAAGTCCAGCAAAAACCTTGCCTGTAATTATTGCATCAGACCTAAATTCTAAATAAGAAGAGAAGTTATTAGCAGTCTTAAAAAAAAATCAAGAAGCAATAGACTGGACCATGGTAGATATTAAGAAAATAAGCCCCTCCATAGTTCAACATAGGATATACCTAGAAGAAGGGGCTAAACCAACTAGAGATGCTCAGAGAAGACTCAATCCAACTATGAAAGATGTAGTCAAGAAAGAGATTTTGAAGTTACTTGATAATAAAATAATTTATCTCATCTCAGATGGTTCTTGGATAAGTCCGATTCAAGTGGTACCCAAAAAGTTCAGGGTAACAGTAATCCAGAATGAGAAAAATGAACTTATTCCGACTAGGATCCAAACAGGATGGAGGGTCTGTATAGATTATAAGAAATTAAATGCGACAACAAGAAAAGATCATTTTTCTTTGTCGTTTATTGATCAAATTTTAAAAAAATTAGACAGACAAGAGTTTTACTATTTTCTTGATGGATACTTCGGTTATAACCAAATTCCCATAGCCCCTGAAGACCAAGAAAAGACTACATTCACCTGTCCATTCGGAACCTTTGCCTATAGGCGCATGCTCTTTGGGTTATGCAATGCACCAGCAACCTTTCAAAGATGTATAATCAGCATTTTTTCTGATATGGTTGAATGATTTCTTAAAATTCTCATAGATGACTTTTCTATCTTTGGCCCTACCTTCTCTGAACGTTTAGATCATTTGAGACATATTCTAGAAAGATGTAAGGAGAAGCACTTAGTTCTTAATTGGGAGAAATGCCAATTCATGGTTAGAGAAGGCATAGTTCTTGGCCATGTAGTTTCATAAAAAGAAATTGAAGTAGACAAGGCCAAAGTAGACCTAATTACGAGTCTTCCATCATGCAAATCTGTTAAGAAAATCCATTCAATTTTAAGATATGTTGGATTCTATAGAAGGTTCATAGCTAATTTTAGCAAAGTGGCTCATCCATTGACCAACTTGTTAGCAAAGGAAATAAAATTCTAGTTTACTCTCGAGTGCCTAAAATCTTTTGAGTTTCTTAAAAAGACACTTATCTCAACTCCTATTATTCACCCACCTATCTGGACTGTACCTTTTGAACTCATATACGATACGTCTGATCATGCTGTAGGCATAATTTTAGGTCAAAAAATTGATAAGCTGTCTAAAGTTATTTACTATGCCAGTAAAATCTTAAATGATGCGCAACTTAATTACACTATCACTGAAAAGAAGTTCCTAGCCATTATTTTTGCCCTTGAAAAATTCAGATCCTATTTGATTGGATTCCACACCATTATGTATACTGATCACTCAGCCATTAGATATCTCTTAGCAAAGAAAGACGCCAAGGCACGCTTAATTCGATGGATCTTGTTCCTTCAAGAATTTGATCTAGAAATCAAGGACAAGAAAGGAACAGAGAATGCAGTAGCTGATCATTTGTTTCGAATCATAATTGCACCATCTTGTGAACTACCTATTAATGAATTTTTTTTCTGATGAATAACTCATGTCTGTGTCCACTGAATCATGGTATGCTGATATTGTCAACTATTTAGCCATTGATAAAGTTTCTTCCTACTGGACCATTCAAGACAAGCACAAATTCTTTGCCTAAGTGAAGTATTTCATTTGGGATGACCCATACCTATTTAAACAGTATCCTGATCAGATCATTAGGAGGTATATCTCGGACAATGAGGTTAGAAGTGTTTTATCTTTTTGTCATGATCAAGTATGTGGTGGTCATTTCACGTTCAAAAAAACTACCACAAAAGTCCTCCAATATGGATTTTATTGGCCTAATTTATTTAGAGATGCACATGAGTACCGTAGAAGTTGTGCTCGATGTCAACAAATGGATCGAATCACCAAGAGAAATATGATGCCACTTAATCCAATCTTGGTGGTCAAAATTTTTGATGTATGGAGGATTGATTTCATGGGACCATTTCCAAACTCCTTTGAAAATGAATATATTTTAGTAGCTATCGATTATATCTCTAAGTGGGTAGAAGCTACTCCTTGTAGATCAATAAATAGCAAAGTGGTCATTAAATTCCTCAAAAAAAATATTCTCTCCTATTTTGGTACTCCTAGAGCAATCATTAGAGATCGGAGGACATATTTTTGCAACCGATCCTTTGTTGCTTTAATGAAAAATATAATGTCACCCATAAGTTGGTCATAGCATATTATCCTCAAACTAGTGGACAAGTAGAAGTGTCCAACAGACAAATTAAACAAATCCTAAAAAAACTATTTATGCCTATAGAAAGGATTGATCCTTGAAACTAGTAGATGCACTGGGCATACTACACCGCCTTTAAGACCAACCTAGAAATATCTTCTTATAGGATTGTGTTTGAAAAATCTTGTCACTTGCCTTTTAAGCTAGAGCATAAAGCCATATGGGCCATCAAAAAATTAAATATGGACTTGGACACAGCCAAAAACCATAGAAGCTTTAGATTAATGAATTAGAAGAACTTAGAAATGAAGCTTACGAAAATGCCAGGGTGTACAAGGAACAAATAAAAATATTTCATGATCAAGCAATTCTTAGAAAATCTTTTACTCTTGGATAAAAAGTTCTCTTGTACAATTTGAGATTACACTTTTTTCTAAAAAGTTGAGATCTAGATGGACAAGACCTTTCTTAGTTAAAAAAGTCTTTCTGCATGGGGCAGTAGAAATCAAAAACCCAAGCAATGGTACTATGTTTAAAATAAACAATCAACGATTAAAACCATTTTTGGAATTATCCACCGAAGTTATTAAGGAAGCCATGGTTCTTTATAAGCCAATATATCTCGGTTGATCTATCTAGTCTGGCTGAAGACTTTAAACTTAGCGCTCTTAGAAGGCAACCCAGATCATTACATTTTAAATTTTTCTTTTTAGTTTATTTAGGTTTTACTTCAGTAAAGTCAACATCGAATAAGTTGGAGGAAATAATCAAAAAGAATATATGAAGATACCTGCTAAACCAAGGACACATCGAATCAGGTGTATTCCTTCCTTTTTATCGAATTAGGTGTAGAATAAGTTGGGGGGTGAAGGATAAACTTTGAACCTTTGTACTCACAAATTTATTGATATTCATATACCTGACTATGCGTCAGACTTGAGTAACATTAGACATTTTAGTAGCATCTGATGCACACTTTAAATAAGTTATGGAAGTATTGAGGGACTACATATTAATAAAATTCAATAAAAGGTATGGTCTAGAATAAAAATTTATTTTTGAGCATTTCTAGTCTTTCTATTAATATCTAAAGAGAGTCGATCTTTTATGGGTATAAATGGTATATGTTGATGCATATAATTTTTTCAAAAAAAAAAAAAAACTCATACAGCCAAGTTCCAACCCATAGCCTATTTGACTCGAGTCAATAAGCTCGAGAGGTGTTTTACACCTAATACCCTAAACCAACTAGTTTGGGGGTCATTGGCCTAACACTCGCTACAAGAGTTAAATAAAAAGCTTAAGTAGTTAAGACATTGCATGAACTGTATTTTTAAGAAAAAAATAAAGGAATGAATGTGTGAATGCAAAACCACAGCCTATCTTAGAGTTAGACGATCCAAGGATAAAAATAGGAATGAGTCAAGAAAAGCTTTTGTAAGTTTTATATTTTTTACTCAATCATTCTATCGGATAGCCTTAATATCCCAATGATATGCTTTAATAATTTTTTTTTAGGTGGATATCATGTACTTCTAAAATTGTTAAATGATCACTCATATCGAAAAAAGTCAGTATTGTAAATCAATATTATTTTTTACTCAAAGATGAGTAAAGTTTAAGTTGGGGGGTGTGATGAATACATTAATTATAACATAACAAGTATCAAAAATTCATGCTATTTTATCTTTTTTATTTAGTATTTGATACTTTTTATGTTTTTTTAGAAATAATTAATTATTAAGTCTTAATCACAAACTAACTAAAAATGGCCCTCTAATACATGCAGATGAAGCTCGAGTCCAAATTTTAGCCTGTTCCATGCACGACATGCAAAGATATATGGGTGTGGACATATGAAAAAAGAGAATATATGTGAAAATAATTCATAAAAAAAAAATATTTTTTTTATAACTTTTTATAAAAAATAAGAAGAAGAATATTTATAAGCAATTAATGGGGCAAAGCATTTAATGCTCAAAAGTTGTTGTGGGCATTAGCATGAAGAATGAGTGGAATGCTGGATTGTTGCCTTTGCACGAACGTAAATGCAAAGAGTTGGGGTGCTGACAGTGCATGGAATGGAAGAGAAGCGAACGTGGAAAAGAAAGAATAAAGAAAAAAATATATATTTTTAGAATTTTTTTTAGGGAGGAAAAAATTTTGAGATTTAATGGCAACTCTTCTTCTTACCTTATTTTTCATCTCCTTCATCTCATCCATCCAAACTTTCTCATAACTCCATCTTAACCATTCATTCTCTTAGAATGCATCCTTTTATTAGTCCCACATCTAAAAATTAGAAAAATCTCTTTCCTCCCAACAGCTATAAATAAAGTCCAGTGCCTCTACCTCATGATATATCTCTCCACACCACAACTCTTGTAGGAACCCATGTGACAGACGAAAATACCTATCCATAAAATTTTTATCCATCTTTCTTTTACTTTCTTCTATTCTTCCAACATACGGAAAGAAAAATTAGCTAGAAAAAGTGTGCCAGAGAAAAGTATGTTTTTTTTATTTTTTTGTTTCAACTCCAAGCCCTGTTATGGCTTAGCAGTCAGTTTTGTATTAAATTTTTATTTCAATAATAAAATTTTATTTTAATTTTTTTTTAATTATCGCTTGTGTAATTTAATTTATGTAATTTAAATTCAGCACATAGGATAGTTTAATTTTTTTATTCTGCTTATTTAATTTCTGCATCTCTTTTATTTTCTATAATTTAAATTCCAGCAAGTAGTGTAAAATTTAATTTTAAATAATTTTTAAGTTTTAATTTAAATCATGTCTAGCTAAGCAATCCTCTGGAGTTTACGATGAAGCTAAACCATGATTAGAAGTTATTTTTAGGATTTCTCCTTGGCTTTATCTTTTTAGTTCTTCTTCCTTCAAGCTTCTTGCCAGGAGACTTGATGGACTATCATTAGATTTCAATCCCTTTATAGTTCATGCTTGATTCGGTACAAGAAAGATAATAGGTAGAAGGTCTAAATCTTTTTAAATCCTTTTTTTTCTTATGGAAAACTTTGATGGATTATTGTTGGATTAGAGTTTCTTCATAGTCCATACTTGGGTAACATAAGAGAATCAGTTGAAAGGAGAGTTCTTTAATTAAGGTGAATGCTTGTCCATGCATTACACCTCGATCAAAGGATATTATAAGAAAATCTTAGAATTGCTCTCTAAGTCATTGGTCTAGTGGATTCAAAAGTCCTAGATCTTTAAATTATTATTCTCCATAATTATTTTACTATTTAGTAGTAAGTACAAATAACCACTTTCAAACTTTTTGTTGAAGCTCGCCTAAGCAAAGTTTGAACACAATTCAAATACTATTCCTCGTGGGATCGATCCATACTCGTCGAACATGCTATTTTGCACACCATGCACTTATGGTTAATTTAAGATACATCAGAAGCCACCACTAGTAACTTAGTTAGTGTAAAAGCAAAATAATCTAACAATGGGACACAAATAAAATAAGAGGGAGAGATAGTTACATCAGACAACCATTCAACCAACTTAATAGTCATAGAGAAATAGAACTAAAACCACATCTCCATAACCCAAATGCTAAGACAGTAGAAGAGGAAAAAAAAAAGCAAAAGTTCAAACCAATCAACATCATCATCTTCAAACAAGTCAAATGACAGCAAGAAAAAGTAAAGATAACAAAGCTAATAAGGATCCAATGACGCTTTAGCTCTTTCAAGATCCAGTAATGTGTTGATCATCTCATATGCCACCTCCTCAATAAATAAAGATCCACATGCTCTACCCCATTCCAAAAGTTGTTGTGGACTAGTGCTAAGCAGCTTCGATGGATCTAGCTCCAAAAGATCCTTCTTGCATGACTTCTTCTTGTGTCTCATTGGGAGTAGTCTTGATGTTGCTTCTTTCACCAATCTGACCAATTTCAACCTAGAACATTTTCTTGATCGAGGAGATAGCTACTTTAGCTATTCTCTTTCCTCAATCTAGTTGGTCGCTAGCTCCACCAAATACAGTGGATCTTCATTGATTTCTCCATCATCCATAATAGCATCTTCAGCCCCAATAGCGGCCAGCCCCAACTCACCTTGAGAGTGCACCTCTAAGTTCTTTCTTTCTTTTTCAATTAAAGCATCCTCCACCACTTCTATAGCAACCTCTTCAATTGACTCATCTATCTATTGGCATAGGCATCATTATAGGGGGTTGCAATTCAATTGAGGATGTTCGATGGCTAGGTCTTGCTTCTCTTCTTGGGTTTGTTTAGAGTTTAGGCCATCTAACATAATCACAGGTATTTGGTGGATACCAAATTCTTATAATATATCCTTTTAAGTTGCTACAAAAGTTGGCACTTATAATATATCTTTTCTTTCATTCAATCAACAATAATATAAATACATGAGCTTGAACAATCATTGTAATCGCCCTTACCTCTGAGACACTGCTATAGCATGCACTTAAGGGATCAGGTTGCATATCAGATCGATTAGAGATAGAAGCGATGGATTTTAAAAAAAACTTATCTGATAAATGACACATAAATTTAAATTAAAAAATAAAAATATTAAATCAGCATTAAAAGAGATATGATGATAATCTTATTATCACCTTGCGTGGGTAGAAATACACTGCTATCCGATGATCGTAGATTTGAGATTTTCTATCGAGCCACACATATGTCTGACCTCTATAAGTAACCACTCAGGTTCAAACTAGGATGCTTTCTCTATCTTCGATCCATCTTCACCAAGATGGATCAACAAGCTCCTGAATCAGCCTTCGATTAGATCTCCGACAAGATGTGGATCAATTCTTGATCGTAGTCTTTTTTTTTCTTCATGCGGATCAAGAAACACCTGACTCTTCGAGCGCACCAAATGGATTAGCCCAACTCCTTTGGGTGTGGGAGAGGAGAAGAGAGTAGAGAGGAGAGGGAGGAGGCATAGAAGAGGAGAGGCAAAATTTTAGAACCTTTCTTAAACCATCACCAAACTATTTGGTAGGAGCCCTATTTATAGATTTAGAAACCTAAGAGTCAGAAGCTTTTAAGTCTTTGACCAAGTCAAGAGACTTAAAGCAGAAGGACTTTACTTGGGCACTCTCTCCCTCTCTCCACTTTTCTTTGTAAGAAACAAATGAGAAAAACCACTTGGACGTGCATCGATTTTATTGGATAAGGATTATAGGCACCCCAAGTTATCCTCCCTCATCTCAATAAAATTCAAACTCTTCAAATTCAAACTTTGAATTTAAAATCAAATCAAATTTAAAGTTAAATTTGAGATCCGATGGTTGTCGTTAATTCTGATTTGATCTAGGCATTTAAACAGTGATTTATGGGCGATCTTAGGGCATTTGATGCCGATCTGACGGTCGTGGTGATCTAGTAACATAATAGAAGTTTTAGATGGATAACAAATTTGAGCCAAATTAGTTTTTTCTTCTGACAGCAGAAGTCCACCCTCTACCCTATTTAAAGGCCTATAGCCAAATAGAATGAGGGTGAATAGAAATAGAGGGTTATTGGGGTGTGTGATCTGAGAGATTTGATGATCAAAAAAAAAAGGATCAGAAGAGTTCTATGATCTATGATAGAAAGAAGCCCCATTTCTTCCTTCTTTCTTCTTTATTCATCTTCCACGACCAACAGCTCTCCTCTATTAATTTTCTTCACACCAAGAGTAGAGATCAATGGCAAAATTCGCAACAAGCAGTACCCTATTTGAAGTTTATTATATTTACTATTTTATTTGCTATTTTTATTCTTTTCATCATAAACTAATTTTATTTTGCTAAAGCTAAGATGTAGCCACTCTTTTGATACAATATTCAATATGATTGAATTTAAAATTATTTTATTCATGAGGAGTATCCAAGTCTGTTCTTAATACTTTTAGATTACTAGCCATCTTCTAATTATTTTGATTGGCATAGATGATACGAACCAAGTACTTTTATGTCAATTCTTGATTTGTATACCTTGTGTTTGAATCAAAAGCATCAGAAATTCATTGTGGATTGAAGCAGGCATCTCAAAGTTGAAACATATATTTTGATAAGACGATCAAAATGTATGACTTTGTTAAGAATGGAGAATCCTATATATATAAATGGGCAAATGATTCTACAATAGTATTTTTGATATTGTATATGGATGATATTCTCTTAATTTGGAATAATATTTTTGCATTACAGAGAATAAAGATTTGACTCTCATTTCAATTCTCTATGAAGAATTTGGGAGAAGCATCTTACATCCTTAGGATGAAGATCTATAGACCTAGATCTAAAAGAATACTTGGATTGTTCCAATCCACATACATTGGCACCATGCTGAAAAGGTTCGGCATGAAGAATTTTAAGAAAGTCTATCTACCAATAGGCCATAAAATTATCCTGTCTAAGAAGGATTATCCGACAACTCCTGAAGAGAGAGAGCATAGAAGTAAAATCCCATATGTCTTAGCAATGAGATCTATCATGTATGCCATGATATGTACGAGATCAGATATGGTATACTCACTAGGGGTAGTAAGTAGATACTAGTTTGATCCAGGTGAAAACTACTAAAAAGTTATAAAGATAATCGTTAAGTATTTGAGAAAAACTAAGAACCAGTGGCTCATATATGAAGATACTGACTTGAAACTTATGGAATATACTGATTCTAGTTTTCAATCAAATCGTGATGATAACAAGAGCATGTCAGGCTATATCTTTATCCTAAATAGAGAAGCAATCTACTGAAAAGTTTCAAACAACATACTGTAGTTGATTCTATTTGCAAAGCAAAATACATCGTGACATCCGATGCTGTCAAAGAAGCATGTGGTTGCAAAAGTTCATCAGCAAGTTAGGAGTGACAACCTCCATTGATGGTCCAATCTTTCTATATTATGACAGTACTAGAATCATAGCTTAGGCTAAAGAATCGAAGACGCACCACAGGATCAAGCACATTCTGCGTTTCTATTATCTTGTCCAAAAGACTATAGATCAGGATGACGTCAAGCTTCAAAAGATCAATAGAAAGAAGAATTTGGTCGACCGATTTACTAAAGCCCTTGGAATGGAGTTTGACGAACATAAGTGGAAGATAGGTATTCGATATTGTTCTGATTGACTTTAGTCTGGTGGAAGTTGTTAGAAATTGTATTCTAAAGCCAATCATCTAAATTATAGATGATTATGCTCATCTTATAATTTATATATAAATTATTGATTAATAAAAAGTTATTTAGCTTATTCATCATAAATTGTCAATCTTTCTTAAATGAACTTCTGTGTTATGATGAAGTTCTTAGAATCACTAATAATCGATAAAGAAGGATTTATTAGATGATTCCTAAAATTATTTATGATTAAATAATAGATTATTATGGGATAATAATTTATCGAGTATAGATCGCTGTATGCCATATGCGTTAATTATCCTCATAATCAAGAGATGTGGAGATATTAGTACAGTATGCAGGTGAGATATAGGAGTACATCTACACTGAACGTGATCAATCTGCATAGTACTCTACTGTCAAAAGTAGCTAGCAGAGGCTATGAGTATAAGTGTTCCTCTGATCTAAAACTACCATAGTGACTTGTAAGCAACTTACTATACTTTAGTGCCGGACTATCTGTATTTCTAATATAGTGACGAAAGATTTTTAGATGCAGTCAAGTACTTGTGAAGTTGGTGTATGAGTTAAGATAGGATTGACCACTTCAAAGAGTTTAGAGAGAATGACTTGCTGTGTTTCAATTAAGCAAAACCTAAGCCTGAAAAATTCTTGTGAGAAGTCACAGGATTTATAAGGTTGAGACATAATATGGATGAACTGTTTAAGAATTGATAATTAACTTTAAAGTTATCCTGAGCAATAAAGATCAAAGGAATGAATTATACGATAACCATTGGCCAGGGTTCTAGAATGTTGCTTTACATACATTTGACTTATCCGAATGTCGGAGATCATTGCTAGATGGTCACTTTGATTAATACAAGAATTTATTCTTATACTACCATCTTAAATTTGAACCTATAAGATTACATGCACAAGAGGCTTCTATTTGATTGGATGGTTCATCGATGATTATAAATCATTCAAGGATCAAATCATCAATACGATTGATGATTGATCAAGTACAAGTATTGTAAGAAGATTAATTAGCAATTAGATTGCTAATTAGCTCATTCTGATTGAGCATTAGGATTGAGATCAAGTCTAATTGAATTAGATTCAATTTGATTTAGTTTGAATATGATTAGATCAAGTCTAGTTGACTTATAAGATAACCTAATTCTTAGGAAGATCAATTTCTTATTTGATTAGGACTTGTGTGCACCTAATTTCTAATTGACTTAGAATTTAAATTAGATTTTAATCAGATTTAATTGGGCTCCTAGTTGGAGTAGGATCATCCTTAATTAAGTTGCATCAATCCTAATTTAAATGAGGTTAGGTTTGGTTTGACCAAAAATAATAAGAGAGCCCAATTGGACTGGGACTCTCTTCCCTTCCTTACGCCATGTATCCCATGTCCATGCCGCCCCTCTCTTGATTTTATGTGAGTTTTCTTATGCAAAAGGGAAGTCCCACGTGCCCACTCTCTCTTGGAATTTGGATGAAAGTCATTCAGGTCAAATCGGATAAGTTTTGTTTCACTACAACTCTATTTAATAGAGTTTTAAATCTTCAAAACTCTCCCTCTCTGCATTTGAAAATAAGCCCCATGCCTCTCATTGATTTTCGCCCCTTTTTTTCTCATGGTTTTTGCATGAATTATTGTTAGCCCATGCCAAATATTTAGGAGAGGCATCCAAGAGTTGGACACGCCCCCCCAAACTCCTTGGTTTGAATCCCTATCAACTAGGTATTTGACCTAGTCATGGACTCTCTTAGGGCATCTCTTTTTGAGGGGGTTTAAGCGTGAGAAACAAAAGATATTCCATGGTAAAAATCAAAAAAGAGAGAGAGGGCGTGAGGTATTAGAGAGGTGAGGGTCTCCTCTCTTGTTTGGGCATGAGAGCTTTCATTAGGATATCAATAGTTCATGTCCTATTATGAGATAAGAAAGAAGAGAAGATGGTCCTTCTCTAGGATTTTTTTATCTTTCTTTTGCTTTTGCTTTTGAGAGAGAAGATAGAAGGATCTCTCTTCCTAATCCTCTTTTGGTCTTCATCTCTTGAAGGGTTCAAGAGATTTAAAAAAAAAAATTTAGATCAACCATTAGGAGGGATCTATAAGGAGCTATCACTCCATACAGATCTTCAATCGTCGAACCTCTGATCAGCATAGAAGCTCCGTGTGGACAACCTGTAGAAGCTAGACATCTTATGCAGCTTTGAGCAATGATCACATTCACAAAAATCAGTAGCAGAGTTCTCGACCCACATTTAAGTATAGAAATCCGATCTCTACTACATGCTAGATTCGATCTAGATTAGTATTGATATGATCAATACCTATTTACTTTTTTTTTTTATTTATTTATACATGCATCATATTATATCATAGATCCCAGATTTTAGGTGTTTAATAATATGATCATATGCATAAATAGATTAATATGATTAATCTTAAGTCTTCCGCTCGTAATTTTTGAAAAAAAATTTGAAAGACATGCATAAAACCCTACCCATTTTTCTTTCACTCTCTTTAATAAAATAGTATGAAGAATCAAAGTCTCAGAAAAAATTAAATTCTTCATATATCTCAGTTTCCATAACAAAATCCTCACAAAATCAAATCTTATCTAAGGGGTTGGAAGGGTAAAGATATCTGCATGCTGTGTGGAATAGATTTAGAAATAGTAGATCACTTATTGCTCCAATGTCCGTTTTCAAGAAAGGTCTGGGCAACTTTGATGGATAATCTCCAACTCAAGGAGCTCTCACATCCTCAAGATAGTCTATAGTATATGTGGAGACATGAGAAACCTATGAGATCAATGCAAAAAAACCTAGATATTCTGCTGGCCTATGGTTTGTAGACATTATATAAGGAAAGGAATAAAAGATGCTTTAAGTATCATGCATTCTTACCGGTGCCAATTGCAAAGCAAATAGCTAGACTTTACATTTATTAGTCCACACACTTCAGTAGAATGAGCACTACCTCATATCATCAAATCAATACCTTGGAAGACTTGCTACAAACAAATCATGGGGGTCCATTCCATAGAAGATCTGCAAACAAGTGGCAATGTCTAGGGAAGTCATGGCTCGTATAACAGTTCGGAGGCCTCTGAAAATGCCCAAGCACTTGGAGAACGAAGTCCAGTTTACTACTCTTACAGGCAATCAGCGAAATAAGTATTAGGGAAAGCTAGAATAGGTAAACAAAAACCAAAGGCCGACTACAGATCTGAAGCATCATTTACCCCAGCAAGAAATCAGTAAAATAATAGTTGTCTTCCAATATTTGCCGGTACCGACCAACTTCACCAGTCAGAGTAGATAGAACTCAAATGAAAGCAGGTCAAAGTCAGCAAAGTCTGTAGTAGGATATTCAAAGCAGGCGTTGGTAACAAATCAACGTCCCCTAGACATTATAACCTACTGTAATTTGCTATTACTAATTAGTATTGTACCTACTACTAAATTACTATATAAAACCAATCCTGAGTTAGATTTTTTCTAACTCATTTGCATCAAAAGAAAAAAAAATGTTCATCTAAAAAATAAATTATACGGCACACACGTATAAATAAATTATCACAAGGCAAGTGGAAAAAAAAAAATCCTCGTCTTGCTGATTGATGTTTATGAGTATTTTTATTTTCTTTTTTTATAGATACAATACAATGGTCTTTGCATACCATGCCAGAGACCACAAAACAGGGTGATTCCATCTTCCAGATTGACAATTACATAATAAAAAATAATATAACGGACATGAGCATGCAGGAGAACTCTTGTAGTTACAGGGCTGCTATCTCTTTGATGACTTGAGATTTGTCTGCGTCAAACTGTTCATCCTCTGCAAAATATGATGAAGATGCAATGTCATAAGCCCCACTCCAAATAATTTCTAGTAGGAAAGCAAGTGAAGTTTGTACAGTGCTGCACCATAGGATTGATTCAACGAGAAACATGAAGATTTAACTTGAGAAAGGTCGACAATCATATATAACCCACAAGCGATGATATGAAAATATACACTAAATATTGAGAAAAACGCACATGGATTGCACAAATAATCTGAGTAGCAGAAAAAGACAGTAACAGCGCTCAAAGCGGACACCAGTTAAGGCAAAACGTTACCTTTGTCCGTCTTAAAATCACCTAGAAGTCGAAGAAGCTTGTTCTTGTTGGTGACGAGTATGCTTACTATCTCCTGGGGCTTATATTGATTAGCAGCAAATAGCTGCAATTTGAAATAAAGAATTCTTCGTGATCCAGAAAACTAAAAAAGAATGGCTAGTCTAGAAAACAAGGAAAGACACTAGCACCGTACCTTGAATACATGGAATGCCTCTATTTGGATATTCTTACTTGATTCCTGTGATTAAGAATCAAGCCAAATAATTGAGAATATGCTAATAATCATGTAATGCATGTGCAAACAAGCTAGAGAATAACACAAATTTCTGTACTTTATTCATTATTAATGAGTTAGAATTGGCACATAGACATGTAGATACCACATTGAGTATAATTTTCATGACAAGCCCTACACCTATATCAGGTCAGTCCAATCATTACTTGCTCAAATCACATCATGGTTTATGATGATTATGTAAACCAACAAGAAAGAAAAAAAAACTAAGAAAAATTAATAGAAAGAATCACAACTTCCTATTGTCTGCACCATTCTATCCCTCAATAGAGACCTTATAATTACACTAACAAGTATATAAGTAGTTGGCAGCAAAATCAAGGTCTCAAAATTGAATCAATAAACATTCCCAAGAGACAATTCAATCTCAATTTACAACTCATAAAGCCTTTGATTTAAATGAAGGGCCTCCATTTACAAGAAGTTTGGCTCATCAACACCAATAGAATCTTACTGATGAATTAATGAACAAATGTACTTTAAGAAAGGAAGTAATAAAACCTAATTGTTTTCTTAGCTCAGATGGTTGAGATTGCTCAACATTCTTGTTCATCCAACTGGTTGGAGACCTAAGACCTATTGTTTTGATCAAAAGACCTTTTGGGCCCACTTCTTTCACAACTGAAAATTTAATTCAATATTTTAAAGCTTTTTTACCTAAATATTTTTTCTTTGGTGTCCAATGTGACAATCTCACACCCCAATTTGCATCCATGAGTCACTTGTGGAAACATATCACACAAGTTCTCTTCATATACATGCATCTTTCCCTCACATTTACTTTTTCGAAGAAAGATCCCCTCATGACACTTGATAAGTTCATTCTGTCTCTATTCAAAACATTTCTTTTTGAATATGTTCATTGTTCCATACAACAAGATCTGAGTGTATCCATTAATAAAGGGAGTAACTGTATATAGAGTCGAAGAGTGCAGGTCAGCCAACAAATTTTGGCTTGAGAGAGACGAGCGGGTCAGGATTTGTAAGAGAATTTTAGGAGTTGGCCATGATAGGAGGGCAGAAATTGGATATATTTAAACAAGGAGAGAATCTAACTTTCTGTTTATGTGTGTTAATCAAAACTGATTTCCAAATTATGAGCAAGTGGTTCAAATTTATTGAGATTTGGAAGGAGACTGAACCCTTTAATTTGCATTAATTGAACTTAATTTCCCACAATATTAAGCAGGAGCCAGAATTTATCGGGATTTGAGACAACCTGAGATTAAAAAGATCTTTTTTTTTTTTTTTTTTTTTTTTTGCCCCTCTCTCTCACTCTTTTGGGCATGTGTCTTGTCCAAAAGATGACTTCCCTTGGTACCACCCTTGTACATACACAGAGAGTGATCTTGACAGTGGTTTAACTAGGCAATATATGGTCCATCTGCCTCGTGGCCAACTGCCCATAAAAGGAGTAGGAAAATAACATAATGTGATGAACTAGGAAAATAACATAACCAGAAAGCTCAATGAATCAGTAGAACATAATGTGAAGAACAAATAGAATTAACACATCAGAAAATATTGCACAATAACTCAAAGAAGACACAGGTTCTTTATCCTGAAAGTGAAAATGCACCGAGCAAAAAAGCTAATTTTTGCACTGAAGTCTACTTCCTTGCATAATAAAAATGGGAATGGTGAGAGTAGTTTTGATGACCAAAAATCTCATTGCTTCTGGTATCTCCAGCCACAATAATTCTCTAAAATTTATTTAAGGCATTTCAACAGAACTTGGTCCAAAATTTCTTGAAGTCTAGCACGCTAGTTCTCTAAAATATCCATAATATAAGATGGAGATGCAACAGAGATCTTAAAGAGGGAAAATGCTTAGTTTGGAGAAAACTAGAAGCATTCAGCTGTGGTTACTGGTAGACTAATAAAATGCACATCAATAATTACAAGGGAAGGCAAGATATACCATACCCTGAGAAGATTCATTAGAATCATAAGATTGTCTTTTGAGCTAACATAGCGCATCATAACTGCAGAATTTGATCGATCCAGTAGCATGTCTCCCAAAAGCTGAAAAAAAAAAAAGCTCAGACTTTAAAAGATATTGCTTTGAGATGCTCTAATACATAAAAACCATGAAACATCCCAGTGAAACCATATAAATACCTTCTTAAAGCATTATTAAATAGGTAATCCAGGCTTTAATAATTTATTGATCATTATATGAAATTTTTAGCGTGCTACGAATCTCTCATGAGTCATTACGGGGGGAACATATATGAAATGTGCAAAAAAAGTTCCTAATGTGCACTAAGTGTTGAGAAAAAGATTTGAAAATACTTGTTCATACTTCTGGATATCATTATTGGTTAGTCTTTATGATAATCAAAATCATGAATATCAAACTAATTATACCTTGATAGCTTGCCTTCTTGTTATGTAATTGGGAGACTCCAGCAGCTTTGAGTTAAATTCATTGAAAAACTGAAAGAACAAGAAATGGTCCGAAATAATTAAATAACCACTATCAATCTGACAACAACAGGAGCAGGAAAAGATCAAAAGCAACTAAAATATAAATAGTCTGAGTTAAAAACAAAGTGCAAATTCTGACAAAACTAGAAGCTTTCAGTTTCATGAATGCTTACCTGACTGCTAGTGTTTAGGATCGATTTGGTATCTTATCAAGCAGAAATCTACTTAATATTTGGTTGAAAACATGCATGCTATGGATCAATCATAATCACAAGTCAACCAGTGAGAAGTCAAGGATCTCGATCATGTGCAAATTTCCTATTATGATGATGCAAATCCTCATCCAACTTTCTATGTGTCAATAGAACATATTGGAGCATCAAAGTTATTTGCAAGTCCAGATTTAATCACAAAATAAGTTTGTATTTGTTTTAGATATATGATATTAGATTATTTGGGCCTTAAATTACATGGCATACAAGTTAATTGGGTCTCAAGGTATATATATCTTTTAATTTGCTAGGCTACTTGGTACCTAAGTCACTTAAGAGTCTGGTTACTTAGGCAGCCAAGTTTCTATTTTTATTTCATTCAGTTACCTAAGGCTGAAGCCATGTGGGTATTTAGTGCATGGGATAGTGAAAGGACGGTCATGAGTTGCATATGCAAGTATGCACTATCAAGAAAGAAAGTGGTTTCTTTCCTCTTATCCCTCTCGCAAGCAATGTCAAGAAAGAAAGTGATTTCTTTCCTCTTGTCCCTCTATCCCCTATTCCTCTCACGTCTCCCTCTCGCTCCTTCCTTTCTCTCTATTGTACTATTTTCTCTCTTTCATCTTTATTTCTGTGATTTTCCTCATGTGTTAAGGCCATCTATTGGTAAACAATCCATCCCCTAGGTGTTCTATGTTAGTTTGGACTTTCGTATCAAAGCTAAAGGCTCCTAGCTTGTTTTTCCTTTATTTGGTCTTCTCTCTAATTTCTTGTTTCCTTTCCGTTCCATCATGATGCCTTCTATAAACATGTCAAATATGTGGAGAATGTGTTTGGGCAAATGCATTATGATTTGACATCTACCGGACATGATTTGGCATCAATAAAGGCTTTGTTGCAAGTAATTGAAGTAACCCAAGGTGATGGGCAATGCATAAATATGGTTTTATCATCTCGAATGCTCAATCATCAGTTTTCCATGCAGTTTAAGCTCTATGAGCATCAAAGGTTCTGCTATTCTTGCAAAGAGTCTATGCAAGGAGATAAGAGGGTCCACAAAAAGACTACAAAATGCCTACCTGATTAAGTTGGTATAAACAGGTTTCCCATACCTAGAACAGCAAAAGATTCAAACGTACAAGCAAACTGGTTTCCAATTTCACATATAAGTTGAAATTTAATTGCATGGTATTTTCTTTGGAACAAGGCAAATAACTTTAATGCGCTCATAATTAACTAGATTAATAGCATGTTGAACAGCGAGATAATTATAACAAGTCACCTTAAGATAAAAATAGACATTTTTTTTGAGAAAAGGGGGGGGGTTACCCACAGCCCTTGTCAACACCTAGTTGTAAGCAAAATTTGAACCAAGGTTAATGAGTAATAGAGCTCAATGACTTTACCAACTGCACTAGTTGTTACCCACAAGATGAATATAGCCACTATACCTGCTAAAATGCTCAAGTGGCACTTAAGCATTTCAGGAGATGAATATGGTCATCCTAGAATGCTTCAGCGGCACCTTAAAATGCTAATAAGGCACCAAACTATCAAAAGGGAATCCTTCAACCATCCAAAGCCCATGTAATATGTAAAGTCACTTACATGTCTATTTATATGCTTAGTAGGCCTCTCAGATTGTTAAGTCAACAGATGGTGATTTAATGATTGGGTTTGAAACTTAGATTTATTTAATTATCTCTAAAAGTTGACAAACAATGTCTAATATATATTTTTTTAACATGATCTAATATCTAGATTAAGTTTTTATTTAACTTAGTATTTCTTCAACAAATTCTGAATAACCTATAATTTGTTGATTAAGTATATCTCAACAAGCAAAGATGGACATGTATGCATTGTCAACCCATACCCAACGCTTTCTAAGTTTTTATCTTTATTAAGAATTGTTTTAGTCAGTAAACAGTATTAGTTTAAGAATGCACACAAAAGCAAAAAAAAAAAAAGAGGTGTCTGTGAAACCACTTTGACAAACCATTCATAAGATCACTGACCATAAATGTCATGATGTTCCAACAGAAACTTAAAGAAACTTTATGTCACATAAATCCGTAATCACATATTCAAGAAACTTTCTAAGATGACCACTTATGCTATCTTTATTATTTTAAGCAATACAACCCCACAGAATTTAAAGAAGTATGAAAGAGCACTGTATGAAGAAATTCTGAAAACATAAATGAATTACATATGTGAAAAGCATGAATTTGACCTAGCAATAGATAAGTCTCATATAAATATTAGGTACATGAATAGGAAGAAAGTAGGATGTACTGATTTGCCTGAATACATCCAAACATTAATACCTCTTTCACAGCATATGTTTCCACCAAAGTTAACCTGGCGTTGCCTTCTAATGTAGTCATTTCAACTATTTCTGAAAGTCAAGACCAATGCTTTTGAAATAACGCATCACCCTTGTCAGTAAATGAACAAGTTGTTTGCAAGCAGCTCATTTCAGCTCAACATTCAGCTTGAAATGAGTTTCATCCTTTTAATAAATGAGCTGAACACAAGCCAAGTTTTGAGCTCAAAATACACGAGCCAAACATGAGACAGAATTAGCTTGCTTGCTTTTATGTCAATATTGCTCTAAACATGTTTGCAAACACATAAACATAGATATAAATACATGTATTATTACTTATTATTTGATCTTTTCAATTTATTTGTTCTATTATAGTAACTGTGCTATCTATGTAATCAATGTGTTTTCTCCTAATATTAGAAGGTACAGTTGTCTTGTTCCCTATAATGAAAAAGTAATAGACAAACAAGAAATAAACTTAACATACAAATTTATTAAGGATGGAAGTATATATATATGAGAAAGAGAAAACTTTATATAGGTCACCTCAGCCATTCAATTTTGATCTAATGGCTGAAATGAAGCTCATTCATTTAACATACAGAATGGTAATGCACAGCCAGCTCTAATCCTAATCATATTTCACATCTGTTGGACCTTTCCTCACCTCTTTCCTCCTGGATGCATAGGGAAAAACAGTTTTAGCTAAATTACAAATACTCGGAAATGTTAAAACAAATGTTATATGTTTAGGTGTTTCAATAAGCATGCTATCATTCAAACTCATAAATTAGCTTAAGGATACAATAACATAACATTTCACAAAGTTTTTTAAATATCTACAATCTTAAATTAACCTTTAGAATGCATAAACAAGAAAACCTCACTTCTAATGTCATTATGAAGGGTCAAACTAATTGTTAGAAGCTTCAGACTCAAACAGTAAAGCCTGCAATATAAAATTTTAAAAACACTTCTAATGTCATTATGAAGTGCCTGAAACATATTTGACTCGTTGAAACTCATTTGACATCGATTCTTCAAGTTGAACAGGGCATCTGTAATACAGGCAGAAACAGATTGGTATGTTGAACAACATGCCTAAACTGACCTCAGAACCTTGATTTGAATCAGTTTCCATAAGTTCCACCTGAAGCAAATTATTGTATCTTACTCACAGTTCATTCAGCCATTTTCAGATCAAAACTTACCATGAAAAGTATGTTATTTTTCCTTTTGGTAGCAGAAACTCTATGTATTGATTACTTTACTATGTACTTTCATTTTTGGGGCATGTTTTCATCTCTTTAAGTAAATGTGGCTATATAGTTTTAATTTCTGATCATTTTTACGTCCAATGATAAATTAACCATTAGAAGAATTTCCTTAAAGATCAAACATTCTTGCAATGTTTTAAAAAATTGAAAGAAATAAGAGTGTAACTATCATAATTTAGGAGAAAGGGGGCTTTTACTAAATGGATAATTCTGTGATTTTTGAGAGATTTTAGAATAGAAATGAGGAGAAAAGGCATGCACGCAGTAGATTACGCCCCTTAATAGTGGATTTGCAAGATTTAAGCTAGATTTGTTCCACTTTAGCTTAAATCCTATAGGCATTTAGATGAAGTATATTAAATTCTAATCTGATTACTGTGATTTATGGATACTAAGTTATATGTTGGTACTAAGTACTTTATATGATGGCAATTATCATATCAAGTTCTTAATTTATATACGAACTTAACTTTAACAATATATAACTGCTAGACATTTAATAATTTATTTGTTATCAAACAATAGAACATTAAATAATTTTTTTTCTTAGCATCTTAATTCATTTACAAAAGATTATATATTAATCATTTCATGCTTGCAGCTTAGGGGAAAAATCAAAACCACAAATCCAAATGTTACAAACAATATAATACTCTTAAACTGTCAAAAATTTTCCTAGTTTGATTTGTCTTAAATTTCATGTTTTGCCTAATATTTTTGGCCAAAACCATAGAAACTGCCTAGACTAAAACTTAGCCGGGCCTGACTGAAACCAAATCAAAGTTTCTAGACATTAGGGGCCAAGGTGCAAGCAATACAAGCAAAATTTTGGAGCCAACAGAATGGTCTTACACAGAAAAAAGTTGTAGCCAAACTATCAATGGGAAGATTCATCATGTACGAGCCTAGATAGACCATTACATGCTTACAATATGAGATCCATAATGGTTTTCACAAATTACTAAAGAAGTATGTTCCATGTGTCCTAAACACAAAAATGACGAACTATATATAATAACTTAACATGGATGAGACTAAAACACCAAAACAGCAATTTCAAGGATATAGAGCCTAAGTAAGATGGGTTCAAAGAAATAACGAAATCAGTTATGGCTCCAATAAATGCCTAAATGTATTCATTAAGAGCTAAATGGCCATATAAGGCCAAACAAGATGCCAAAACCCCAAGACAACTTTCCAATTAAAGAGAAAGGAAGAAACTATGGGCTCACAAGAAAATTTAAATCAGGTTGTTTGACCAGCCAAGGAGGCTACAATCAACCAAAGGTGAACCAATGTTAATAGTAATGTCTCAGGGACCACTACAAGATGGACGAAGATAAAGGACTCAAGGCAGACCCACAGATGGTGGTCAGAGGATGAAAGGTACCAAGAGAATAAAGAATAGCTCAAAAAAAAGAAAAAAAAAAAGACTCTGCACTTCTACTAATGAGCAAGGTTCATGCTCCAATATCAATATCTAGAATAAAATATTTGACAAACTCCTCTTAAACTGTATTTGAAAGCAGGCAAAGGGTGTTTCTATGTTTTCATGAGTGATCCCATATAACAAGAATCACATGGAATGATATGTTGGCTTGTCAGTAAGAAAATGAATTTGAAGTCGAAGTCCTCACCAAACTAATATATGAGATAGCACAATCTGTTACAAGGTGACTTCTCTCCCAAAAATCTCACAACTGCATCCTTGGTAGCCTCTTCAAACCTGCTCACCTCTTCCTCCACCTCCTCTACTGTTGAATAGATGCCTACAAGTTACATGTTCTGCCACATGCAGCACATCACACAAAGAGGGTGGTTTGGCACAAGAAGACCTTCCAAAACTTTTTCCTAATGCACAAATGATATGTTAAAGTAACCAGCAGCCAAATATGGCCACGGATGCTGGCATGAAGGGCATAATAGCATCCATGGCATCATAAGAATTCAAACCAACATTAATGTTGACTTGAAGATCGCCAATTTTTAGAATTGATTAACAGTCTTTTGTGTCAGTCTGACATCGAAAAGAACTGCTGACATTTCCTCTAGACAGAAATTTTCAGTAAAATTATGTAAGAAAAAAACCTAGAAACATAACGAAATGTTTAGCTACTTGATCATCAAGATTATGCATCTTTTTTTCTCGAGAAATAAATTATGCATCTACTACATCAATCAAAAAACCTGAAAAGCATAATCACATCTTGCCCAAGACATCATTTGCAATCACCTTGAATAAAGCATAATGTCCAACACATCATCCAATTAGGGAACCAGAAACTGATATTTCTAAGCAAACGCATTCTTAAACCCAGATGACTTGTTCTAGCTTGACATTTGAGCACTGAATATTATATGCATACATCATTGAGATATACAAACATATGCCAACATTTTACAAGGTAGACTTATAAAACGTAAAGCATTCAATTCTTAAAAAAGGTGAAGCTTTAGTCTCATGAATATTCCAATAAGGATTAGAGGTGGTTTGGTTGCTTCTAGGTCTTTCTACAATAGATAACCATAAAACATGATTCCATGTAAATGTCTAAAGAAAAGCAGGGAGATACTTATTTTTCATAAAAATCAGTTTTCAAGATTATGAATTTTTAACTTTGGAAAAACAGGTTTTATATAAAAAAACCAAAGAACCATTTTTGCACAACCCATTAATTATAAGTTTTCTACATACCTGTTTTACTAAAACTAGTAACCCAAACAACCCCAGAGAAGCAAGAAAAAGATACAGAAAGCAAGCATGGAAAATGATGTGGTTTGTGTTTGGACTTGATTTTCAGTAGACACATCTTCCAAATGCCAAATGTATCAAATCTTAGTAGTTAGAATATATCCATGTCCTATAATATCTAGGCTTTGAATTGAATAGCAAATACTTCACGCAGGAATGAGAAAGGAGGATCTATCTGTTTTCCTTTAACTGGTTGCAGAAATTTTAAAGCTTTATGTTATACCTCCCACATGATGTATAATGTAGGTGCAACATGTCCACATCACATAAAGCTCTATTGGTAATACATATGACTCTTTTTATAAATTATAAAGCCCCATGTTTGATATAAATAGCATCTTCAATTGACTAGTCCAGAATATGCCATTTAGACAAATGATACACATGCACCTGCAATAAGCATGTACACCCATATGCATGCATGTACATCCATGCATGCACAGATCTTAATGCAGGATGCGAAGGGATTCACCTTCTTTCACACATTCAAATCACCGCTTGATTGCACAATGATCGTTTCAAGATCTTTGCACGTAGATGAATGGAGGAGTTTGGAGTTCTTTGAGATCTATGCAGGGCATGATTCAACAGTCGGCGTTGCAAAAGAAGATCAATCATTCTTTCACCCAAACCCCTTAATGCATGCATACATGCAAATATGCATGTGTCCAACCATCCATACATATATAAGTACATGCATATACATGCACCTCTATGAATCGCTATCATTTGGCATTGAGTTTCATTTAGTCTACAAAAAGATCGGATCCACTGGAGTGACGCGATCATTAAACTTTCATTGGTCAATAATGACTATTTTATTTATTTATAAATATCCATAATTTTGACAATATAAATCAAATATCTAATAACATCCTCTCTCTCTCTCTCTCTCTCTCTCTCTCACACACACACACACACTAAATCACACACATTTAAGCTTACTTGTACAATTAACATTCTGTTCAGTTACAAAGCCTAATGCAGACGATAATTGCCCCTTCAGAAAAAAAGGGGGGAACTCAGAGCACTTATACATCCAAAAAAAACCCATGCATAGACAAACTTCAGTTAACCTTCTATTCAAACTAAATACAGTGAATTCAGTGCATACCAAAATTTCAACTTTAGCAGAATTACAACATCCCAAGCTATTCAATCACCAACATCAAATGTTTGGAATACAACAATGAATATAGAGGATTATATCATTACAAAAAAAAAAAAACAACTATAATTATTTTGTTCTCCGATACATTTAACCTAAATACTGTCCGCTGAGTCCTTTTTTGGTTCCTAAATAAGTCTAATCTGAACATATGAATAACTTTATTCAAAAAGGTAATTATGTATTATTATCCAGACAATTTTTCATCCCGTACACCCAAAATAGTTTCAACCTGGTTAAACTGAATAAGTATCAGAAAGGAGCTTTAAAACTTCCTGAGATCTCCAAGTACCCCTCATTATTGGGGCTTTATTCAAGTGCACTGAAAAATTGCTTGGCTGTAAAAAGCTGAATAAAGCTTTCAAAAATGGACTTCATTCAGATTTATTCAGGTCTATTCAGGAACCAAAAAGTTCCAAAATGAATGAATCTACAACACACAAAATAACAAAAGAGCAAGTTCAACAGAGCTACCAAAAAGAGTACTCACCCAGTCATAATTTTTAGAAAGAAATTCAGCAACAGTTGATTTATGCCTTGTCAAAAGCTCCTGCAATGCAGTAGAAGAATAATATTATCACTAATGTTGAAAATATGAAACAAAAGAGAAAAAAAAAGCATGGTCAAAACTTTGGAAATAGATCCTTATTAAACATGTGGAAGTTAACTAGAAATCAAAATGCTGCCATCAGCGTAGAAAGAGCATTGCTAGATCGAGGAATGGCACAAAAGGTCATTCACAGGACATCTAACACCTTACAAGTTAGAGCCCCAAAAACATTAACTTCCCAACATTTAGGGGGAAAAAAAACAAATATTACAGCCAAAATTTATGAAAGTTGTAAACTGAGTCAAATAAGAGGGCTCGGCTAAAACCAGCAATATGCAAAAGTTATCTGAAGAAATCAAGCTCAAGAACAGAAAATGCACAGATAAAATGAACCAGAAGGGCATACATGATGTATGCAAATGCAAGCATGTAAATGTCTGTATATGTGTGAATCTGATATCAACATCATGTATCCTTCCTCTTACCAAAATAGGCAGCCCACATGCAATAAAATGGTTAAGCACGTTATTTGAAATCTAGCCTGGACGCTAACCCATTTTGTGTCTGGTCACAGGTCAACAATTCAATGGCAGGTTGTTCACAGTTCAACTAGTTTCCAGCTCATCCCTAACCTAAAATCTCCTCCACTCCATCCTATGCCAACATTTCTCCTCTGCCCTGATCTACCCAAGGTTCCATGCTCCACCTGCACCGCTAAGGAAGATAACTGATGGCCAGCCCAGCCTTCATTGTCAGTAGGACTGGCCTCAAGCTTCAGGGGCTTTCAATGGTCAGCAATGGTTGTTTCGGACAGCAGAGAACCAAGAGAGCATATCAGAGAGAATGACATAAGAAGAAAGAAAGCCCTAGCTACCCCCAAAAGGACCCAAACAGAGTCAAAAACCCTGCCAGGAGATCAAACCTTGGCACAGAAGATAGAAATAACAGTAACAATAACAACAACAACAATCACATTAATAATCCTGTTAGGATTAACTCTACATTTGGGTGTTGCAAGAATTTAAAAACCTAAGCTGGGTAACTGGAAACTAGAACTATTAAAAACCTAGACTGGAACTGGAAACTAGAGAAGCAAAAATGAGATTCAGTAGCATGCGAGGAAACCCTGGAATCACAGGCAGGAAAGAAGGTGGGAGAAGGGGGGAGCAAGACAAAAGAATGATGGGGCAACCAATTAGGATATGGAGTTGGATAAGGAGGATTTTGTTTCATTTTAACTTATAAATTTTGTCCAATTTCCTATATTGACCATGCAGCTCATGGCTGTTCACTCAGGCACTCTCAAAAGTTGGGGCACTTCAGTCAGCTATTCAAACAGTTGATTGAAATTTTAGGGTTTTACACTAACCCGAATCAGGTTTTCTTGTGAGTGATGGATAAACTCGGTTGACAACCATCTAAGAATCACTGCCAAACTTTTAGCAAGTGCAAATTAAGTAAAGAAAGCAGCTTGCCATAAAACCTAGAAGACCAACTAGTAGGCGCTGAGACTGGTATAGTCAAAGGCACGGATCCTGCAACACAACCTGTACTATGATGATCGAGTCCATATCCAGTGTAAAGAGCAACAATGCAGGATATTGAAGCATCAGCAGTATTGGATGACTCAAGCTATGCACAACTGTAGAGAAACCTGGACCAAGCCACAGTAGTTCATTTCTAAATTTTTACTGTATATTGCTTCCATCTTAAGGCAGTCTCTCAATTTGGTTTTAGAGACTTAAACAAGATTACAATATAGAGGTCCTATTTTAGCTATATACTTGTTGGGGATTCTTGAATCCATTAGTAATTAGGTTTGGAAAAGTGCAAGTCTCCTCCTATATCGGATTCTATGGGAATCTGACTGTTGTTATATAAGATTTTTATGCATCAACAATGGGGTGAATTTAGATTTTTCATGGCATAGTAAAGAGGGCAGGCTAGTTGGTTTTCAGGGCCTTCTTGCTTGTTGTGCATATATTGCTTTAAGTGCACACTCACCCATAACAAATTTAGTGCAGATCAAAATTTTATGTTGCTTTACTATCTTCTGCAGATTATGCTTAAATTTTCTGCACAAATCAGACCAAGAAAACAAAATTTTAATATTTGGTCACCAAGAAACTTCCTAAAACCTATAAACCTTAGAATACCCTTCCTAGTGTTCTTGCACACCTTCCAAACCTTATGGGAGGCTTATTAGCTCTTCCAATATTGTGTATTTGTTCATCTTGCTTAGTGTATTTGTTTATCTTGCTTAGTCCTCCCATCTTCAAAAAAATCTGGACATCAAGCTCTCAAATTTACCTGAGCCCTAGAATTTACCTTCTTTAAGAACTATCGATACTAATACATAACCCTGATTCCTAAAGTTGCAAGCCAGCTTATCAGTTTATGGTCACATTGCCAAGAAGCAATCCTCCGACAGCCCCCTAGATTTTGAAAGAATCTAAAGGATAAGTGAAGATGACAATGTTTAGAAAAGACAATTGTATTTTTTATCTCTACGGCACATATTGTATTTTAGGATATTATGTTGAAACAAAGTCCAAACTTATCATGTATACACACATTAGATACATAAAGAAATGTATGTGCTTATGTGTATATAAACAGTGAGTACTTATATCGCATGGTCCATCATGCATTTTGACATGCTAAACCCTATTGCTACAGGTTGGATGGATGAAGTTGTGAGCGCATTGACTTACATGCCTTGGCAATAGTGCTGTATAGCTTAGCATAATAAAATTAGTAGGAATCAGTAGATATTTGTAAACAACTAGGAAAAACAAGAACCAAAAGATTGGTTTTTTCCAAGGTTCATTGTACCAGATACCGGAAGCTATACCAGTACAATATAGTATGATACAGCTCCTGCATCAAGACAGGGTTGGTAGACCCTTTTTTCATGCCCAACCAAGGTACTGCATGAAACTAGGCAATATGGTCGATACAACATGAAACTAGACAGAATTGGTCAATTCCACCACATACAAACCAGTTCAGCCCCTGCACACCATATTGAACCCTAGAACTTTACTGGTATGGTATGCTGCAGCCGGTATTGGAGAAGTATGGCTGTCGATACAGCAAACCATACTTTTTTTACATAATGAAATGGCATATCATAACAAAAGTTTTTATAAATATTTATTTAATATTATATTTATTTAAGATTTAAATAAGATTATAATACAGCCAATGGTGAACTTCCATGTTATCAACATAACTGCATGAGAATCAGGTCACAAAGTTGATCAGCCTAATTTTACAATTAAAAAGAATTATATGACACCTTCAGTTTTACAATTCTCCTACACATTCCCAATCCCCACAAGATTCCCGATATTTATCTGAAAAAGCTACAACAGCAATTTATATGTATGTGCTAATGAGATTAGAGCAGAAAATACAAACGAACTGCCAAAAATTGAGAACAAGTGACACCTGCCTCCCAAACTTAACAGATAAGTCTGGATGTAACATGGATATTTCACTACATACAAGGACAGGAAATGGATCCAAAAATTCAACATATAACTATTTGTAGAGCTATTGCAAATCATTCCTTCTATTCGTGTAAATTAACAAAATTATTTTTATCTCCTCTTTATATAATGCCAACACCTCACTTGGCTGCAGTCTTTTGCATGAAGCCTAGCATGGCTGGCCCCTCCATGAGAGTGGCTTCTCTATCATCTTCTCGTTGGCCCCACTCCATGGGAAGTTTGAGGTCTGCTTTATGTCATAAAATCACAGCCATCAGTGCATCTCTCCCATGCATCAAAGAAACCAAATCATCAACTCTAACAATCTGCCATATTGTTCAGAGCCAGCTCACATGAAATGTCATGTGAAGATGTCTAGGAACTTCTTTTTCTCTCAATACTATTTAAGCATGGTAATTCATCTCTTTGTATGTATTGTTTGTTCCCTATAATCAAGTACATGAAGTGATGCTTAAAAGGATTAAAAACTTGTCTCATCTAAATTTACAGTTCTTCATCCTCTTCCACTGCGTAAGACCACTACTCCACCTATGCCTTGTCTTAATTTCAGTTTAGAACAATCCAAACCCTCCTCTCTAGAATGTGATTGATGTAGTAGACCATAACTCCCAGTATCATGCTCTTTACCCATGAGAAGTCAAATCCATCTTCTCTCACCTTTTTCTCTTGCATGTGGACCACATGTTTACCCCACTCCCCTAGTATCCCTGCTAACATAGGCTGAACAATGAGCCAGTACTACCCCGACCCAGCATCCTCTGTGGTGGTCATGTGGATTGTATCCAGAAACTATCTTAAATTTTCAATGGAGACTCATCCGGTATTAGCACATGTAGTTATTAAGAGAATATTTGAATGTGTGATATTACTCACATCAAATGCATTTCTGCTAGCAAAAACAGGTAGGAAAATCTAATACACACAGGAAGCCCAAAAAATTAACTAGTGATAACAAATTCTGGAGCAGAGGAACACAATAAAACAAAGCAATAACTTGACCTTAAAAGTTGCAGAGGCATCCGATGCTATGTCAAAATTCGGAAGCTGTATATAATTAAAGAACTTCTTCATGTGCTCAGACTCTAAAACATACCTGCATATGAACAACTCAGGCATTCGAGATAGCAATTCATTATAAGTTTAGAATCATCAATTAATGCAAAGCATATGCTTGAATAGGAAATTGTACCACTCTATGAAACAGATTGAATTAATCCAGGTGAAACAGATCCTTGGAGAATAGCAGCAGACATCAACATGCAAATAATGGCCTAAAGACATCACCGTTCATACTCTATATATGAAATTACTTACTTCAAGTCAGGGATAAATTAACCCACAATTTCTATACATAATGGCCAAGCAACTAACCATACAGATTTAAAAAAGAAAAAATAAAAAGAAGACTGCATCTAGTTAGTAGTTATAACTGCTTTCTGGAGCTAACTCCAAAAGAAAAATGAAACTAATTAAAATAACTGGAAGAAAACATGATATAAAACAAATATTTTCACCGGTTTCTGTGCATATCATTTTGTAAATCCTTCACCTTTCTTACCAACCATGGACTACATGTCAAAGTAAACTTTCTTGAATCTTCTTCTCCCTTTCTCATTCTCCTCTTTTAGTTGCATTAGGATCTGAAACCTCTCCATAGTCCATATGCCGAAGAAAAATGGTCTCAATATGTTCATTGCTATTCACTTTTATTGCTGTAACTCTTAAACCACCAATGGTGTACTCATTTTACTAACTTGATGTCATTGATACAAGAAGTGAAATCCCATATACTAACAAAAACCAGAAAACAAGTTGCATCATTTCAGTCAAAATCTGCTTGAAACTGAATCAATCCATAGAAAAAGATTCGACACAATCATTTTTTTTTTATTTTTCTCAAGGTTATCAGTGGAGAGAAGGAGAAAAAGAGGTATCACAGGCATTTCTAAGTGAACAAATAAGGCCTTATATGGCATGGCTGCCAGTTTATAGTTTTCAATTTTTTCCTAGACACAAACCAGGGCAGAACAGGTGCTTTGTATCCAAGTTTTAGTTTCAATTTTTCAAAACTGGCGACCAGTTACCGGAAATTGTGGACACCAGAAAATGTAGTTTTGACCTTCTTGAAAACTAGGAACCATCTACCACTACCCCCACTACCCACCACCACCGTCAACTGCCGCTTTACACCACCATCGATCATCATGGGCCACCACTTGCCACCAATGCCGGCCACTACCAGCCATCAATGTTGTTGCCGATCGCAGCTGCCTCTCATGGCTAGTGTCAACATTGCTCTAGTCACATTACACAACCCCCTGCCCCTGCCCCTGCCGACTCACTGCTCTGGCCATTCTTACCCACCACAGCCACTACATACTGCTAAACCACCATCACCGTCACCAAACAAGTTTAAGTTTCGATTTTTGAAAAAAAGAAGAAGAGAAATTGGTTTCAATTTAAAAAAAAAAAAAAAAGAAAAACAAAAACCAAAAACCATGCCAAATGCTACCTAAATAATTAATATTCCAATATTTATGTAAATATGAACTGAGTTAGCATGACGATGAACATGTCTGAAATGTTTGTAATATTTTTTTGCATTATGTTAATTGATGCCAAATTCATAATGTGAATTTTATCCTACATACAAATGTTTCTAAATATTAAACAATTTTTAATTTAAATTATCCAAAAAGCTTAAATGTAGACCAAATTACCAAGTCATCTATAAGCTATGTTAGAAGCAAGGTCTGCCGAATCCGTGCTGAGCTGATTGGCTCAGGGCAAGCCGAACCAAACCAGTCGATTATCAGCATGGTTCATCCCGTAGTTCGAACATATGATTTTTTTTTTAATATAAATTTTGAACTAAAGTAGGCAAATGGTTTGTCAATTTTCACTCAAAAGAAAGTCAGAAAATTATTTGCCGATTTCAATTTGAAATATACAGGAAAAAAAAAGGGCATCTCCTATTTCGAAACGAAACAAGGGCAACCCCTTGTCAATGAGGGCTTCTCCTATTTCGAAACGAAACAAGGGCAACCCCTTGTCAATGAGGGCTTTCGAACCCTCTCTCGACATCCCCAGCCGCCTCCTCTCCCTCTCTCCCTCTTCCCCTCCCTCTTCGGCTCTCTTTATGTTGATACACCTCGAAACCGATCGCCAACTAGTACCCCCTCCTATACCAATTCAGCAAACCTTGGTTTAGAAGCCTATATTAGAATGTGACAAGAATGTTTGGACAAAAGTTCATGCTAATAATGGACGCACCAGTTACTTTAAGATGAATGTAGGCCTAGCAAAGGCAAGAGAACAAAAAAATATAGATGTATCTATGAAGATTTAAGATTATTGGTTAAAATAATCCAGGAAGAACAAACCATCTTCTTGCAACCAAGGTTTTACGTCCCAGCAAAACGGGGGGCATCCCAACCATCCCATCTCGTTCCATTGAGAAAACAAGACTGGGATAGGCTGGGGGCTCCGAAACCCATCCACACAGGAAGAGAAGAAGAAAAAGAAAAGACGGAAAGAAAGAAAAATGAAGAAAAGGAAAAAATGAAAAAAAAACAAAGGAAGGGAGAAGAAAAAGGAAAAGAAAGAAAGGTAGGTAGAGGAAAAGAAAGAAAAAAATAAAGGAAGAAGAAAAAAAAAGAAAAAAGAAAGAAAAAAAAAAAGGGGAGAAAAATGGAGGATATCCAACGAGATGTATGAGCAAGAGTATTGTCAGGAAGGGACGGGGTAGCAAGGCATCCCATTCCGTCCCATGGAGAAATGAGAACATCTTTGTCCTATAGGATTTAAAACCTTGCTTGTAACAACAAATGCGCACTTAAGTGTCTATCAACTACAAAGTCGATGATTTTGGTGATAGATATGGAAAGGAGAAATGATAAAGCTGCCAAACATCTAACAGGAAATGAGGGCACCAAATTTTTTAGAAGAAGCACCTTCTTTCTAGCACAAACCCCCTTTTATGAAAATAAGGCAGGTCATACATAATAAACTTCCAACACTCAGGAGTCCAGACCAGCGGACAGCATTTTGAGCACATGATCTTTACAGATGCTCCACATTTCAACATCAGATGATTCATACAAGTCAGAAGATTGACTAATCCAGAACATCCCGACTGATAAGTTCCTGTGCTTCTGAATGGATGTGTGAATTGCTTTACCCCACAAACTTTTTCCAGCAACGAAGAGAATTGTGTTAACTTCATTAAACTTGTAATTAGTTTTTGCGGTAACAAATTTAATGCAAAATACACATGAAAAATGCATAGGAGGACCAGCATGATTCTGAACAAGATTAGATGCTAGTTTTGTTTTGGCAAGCCGCACAGTTATACATTAATCATTTCTTTAATCCAAACACATTAAATTAGATTAAGTGTTGGTTTCCTAGTGTATATCCATGACTATTTCTGCATATCTGTCTACTTTAGTATATCAATACTTTAAGCCATAGCACACTGCATCACATCTTGTAGCAGATACCTGAAATTGGCATAATCTGAAACACTTTTGACCATTACTTTGCAAGAAGCAGCACTTCTTGTCGCGTCTCATTGCTTATCATTTAATAATATGTGATTAGATATATCCTCTAAAGTTAGGATTTGAATCCTTTAATATATCGAGATCCTTTTAAAAGCTTCCCACAAATATAAGCCTTGTGTTATGGAAGAGATTAATGGTTAAAATACAGAATGATGAATTGTTGGAAATCTTAAAAATCCTAAAGCTTTAACTTTTACACAAGTGGTTTGCAACATTTTCTCTAATTCATGCGATGTGTATTAAAGCAACATCACTTTGCAAGATATGAACATATGACTTGTAAAATTGATTGACATCTCAAGTTTAGTCTCTGTGAAGCTGGTGTTGCGGGGGGTGATCAAACTTTGTTAAGGGCGTATAAAGAAAGTTATTTTCATCTTCACCACTTTCAGTCCCAGTACTTCTGAAAAATAAACTAAAAAGATATCAGCAAGTGATAATAACAATTTTTACAAAACAATAAACACATACAGAAAAGCTATTACATAAATGTAAAGGAACATCTATTTCTGCTCCATCCCATGCCACCAACTCTCTCAATGTTTCATTTACATGATAATTGAAGATGCAAGAAAAACACATGCTGATCAGTCAGAGATGAATGTACAGAACATACAACAATGGCAAGTGAGCTGCCATGCATGACATTTAAAAACTATATATATATATATATATATATATATATATATATATATATATATATATATATATATATATATATATATATATATATGCTGTCGTTTTCCCTTCTTTATAAAATATCATCTCAATAGACCAACATAATAAACTTCCAGCACACAGTTGTTAGACATAAAGCTTTTGGCTTTTAAAAAAGATGAAAAACTAATAGACCAATAACATTCACCAGAGTTACCTTGCTATACTTTGATGACGAATACACTCCCTCAACATAGCACCATAGTGTAAAGCAATGTCCATGTTCTCATAACTGTATAAGCAATCTGTTAGGTTGCACCTCATTATATAAAAATTATATCAGTAGTTATAGTTCAAGGGCAGAAAATCCCACAAAGCCTAGACATTGCATCTCCCAATATAGAAAAATAACATGGAAATAAGTTGACATATAGCTGTTCATAGCAAATAGAATTTTGAAATTCATATTACACTGATATAAAAATTGCTACTACTATGCCCCTTTGCCTGATTTTGTGAATGTTTCCACTCACACAACCAATTCTTTTCCATAACATTCATATAGTACATATTAGTATAAATTAACAGACCCTAGGTTTCCAATTGTCACTCTATATTTCAAGGACATTTCAACCAATAAATCTTAGACTAGTAGTTCATATGACTACAAACATCCAGGCAGCTAATAGATTGGTAATAGGTTTAAAACAGGCCTTCTTTTCCTAATCACCATTAATCTAAATGCTCCATATCCAGATGAGATATCTTAGAGGCCTCAAATGTCAGACTATTATAGTTTGTCTTCACTTAAAATTAACCTTTTGGAAGAGGTTGAATCATTATGATATCTCATATGCATCATTTTATCATGATGCCACATAGTGCACAACCCCAGTTCATAATAAAAGATATAACCAACAAAATTTATTAACTTAAGTTTTTCATAAATCCAAAATCATTATCACCACCAGAAAGATAACTTTCTTCGAGATTAAGGAACCAAAAACCACTTCAGCTGCAGAAAAAACCTTACGAGAGTTAATGACCAATATTCAAGCATGAGGTTTAGATGCCAAACAATAGTAATGACATTGTCCTTCAGATGTAAAAATAACGAGTTTTATCACAAAAAATGGAAAAGTTAGTTCCATACTACTGAATCCCTTTTATCTATAGAGCTTAAAAATCTAGATCTTACCCAAATACTAAAAGATCCAAAAGATCTTTGTTTGCTTCCAAATAATCAGAAGCAATCAACCGTGAATGAACTTGCTGCCTCTGCAAATTTGCAACAACTTGAGTAGCATCTTTCCGAGCCTGCAAAAGTTATAAGGAACCAGATTTTGGCAACAGGTTGACAGCTGAATATATATCAATCAGAATAGGATAGGACACAAGATTTGATACAGTTGACCAGATGAATGCATGTGACCCGGATTAGCCAAGATTATAGACTAACCTAAGTTCAACATATATAAACCTAGATAAGCTTGTTGCATTCAATTTGTGACATTATCAATAGTAAATCTGCACATTTACCTCTAGGTTCAATTTCGGGAGACAAATAATTAGCAGCCGTAAGGTGTTTCCTTGAAAAAACTCTTGAGTCAACTGTGCACAAGCTTCAGAAACTGGTTCTGCTTCACTGTTGCCATAAAGAATAGATTTCAACTCCCGGATATTCTTGCATAGTTCTGCCATCTGCAATGGTAGAATTGAATATAAAATTAATGACAAGTAAAAATATGCTAATCAATAAGATACAGAAGAATACAGGACTTCCACATAATCTATCTTACTTCCATTTTCTTTTTATGCTTTATATGCAATGGAGAAAGAAGAGTAGCATATAAGAAAAGGCAGATAGAATTTAAAAGAAGATTACAGAGCTGAATCCACAATTTTTATGGACCCAACGAGCCTTAAAAATATATTCTTAGTGCCAGGAGAAGAATCAGTTTCTCTGGATGGACTTGGAAGATGGTGTGTCATTATTTGTAGGCTTTGGGTTCAAGTCTAAGGTCCATGTTGCTTGATTAGGGACTTCTTTGGCATGACTTTATTCCCAGATGAATGGGCCCCTTGCTCTTATATGTGAAGGGTCTTCTGATTATTCACCCATTCTTTTTGTAGGGTATTATCAGGATAGCAAGAAACCAGACATAAGTGTTGGTCAGCCCCAACAAATTTATGAAAATGTTTATTAGATGAAAGATTATCTTTTTTATTCTGTCATATTCAACACCCCTAGGAAATGTTATTCTTCAACATAATCAGCGAGAGCAGAATTATTACTCCTCTTTTATCTTCTTTTCCTACACTTGTTTTCCTTATCTTGCTATTATCCACTGTTCTCTTCATTGTGCAACAATCCCAGTCTTGAACCAGTCCCCAGCCATCCTTAAAAGCCATAGCCCTCCCTACCATTTGGTGATATCTTAATCCCAGAAGATAGACAGCCACTGGACAACTTTAAGAGGCCACCTTAAACTTGAAAAACAAGCAGCTGATCAGGCCAGTAAGAGAAGTATTATTACTCCTCTTTTATCTTCTTCTTTTTTCTCCTCTGGTTTTTCCTTATCTTGCTATTATCTACTCTTCTCTTCATTGTGCATCAATCCCAGTCTTGAAACATTCCCTACAGCCATCATTAAAAGCCATAGCCTTCCCTACCATTTCATGTTATATTAATCCCAGAAGATAGACAGCCACTAGGCAACTTTAAGAGGCCTTCTTAAACTTGGCAAACAAGCAGCTGATAAGGCCAGCCACGCAAAGCTATCAAACCCCACTCTCATAAAGCAACTTAATCACAAAAAGGCATAGTCTAGGATTCACTCAATTCAACCAAGAAACCAAGCTCACATTTTCTCAGTGAAAGCAAATTAAAGAAGGCTTGACTGGGTTTGAGTTGGGCCTTCACGTCATCTTTATTTGAATCGTCTTATGTTAAAATTTATCAAAGTTGAACCAACTGAAAATAAGGACTAGCTGGTGCATCTTATGTTTTTTTTTAATTTCGTAACTTAGAATAATTAGGAATATTACAGTTCATGTATTTTCTTGTCTAGCATGCAATATGAGTCCCTTTAGAACCCCACTTTTAGCAAAGAACAGCTAGCATCTATACCAAATTTCCCTATTTGTGATTGCTTCCTAACACCTCTCTCTCTTCTTTCTACTCCTAAGTTGCTGTTCTCTGTCTCCACCGAAAACTGTCTGAAAAAAATGAAAACATGAACCAGCTCAACGTAATTACTGCTGTCCCCTACTTTCACTCTCTCATCCCCTTTCCCTTTCCTTTTTATAAAATCTGCTGCTGTTACACAGAAGAGATACAATGAACATCAGATCTGAACAACTTACACCATGACCATGTGCAAAAAATTGTTGACTTTTGTTGCTTGTTTCAGATCAGCCACAAGATCCGATCAAATATTGTGGGACCATAGTACCGCTCTAATACCATGTTGTGGACTGCCTATACCTACGTGGACCTGAGGAAAGCAGCGATGGGTCCCTCTCTGTTCGAGTCCATGGCGATCCGAACTCTCTATAGGCAGCAAACAGCAAACCTGTGATAATCTGATGGGGTGCTTCCCTCCTCCAAGCCCTAGGGCATCTAGGGCTTGATGGAGACACCCCCCCAATCCAGGGTTTCTTCAAGGAACCTGGGGCGGCAACCCTAGAGAAAAAGAGAGGAGAGATTGAGGGAGAAAAGCTCTGTTGTATTCCTTGTTCAATTCACAAACTATTACAATACAATGGGTTTATATACCTAGGGTTCCCACATGAACCCTAATAAACCCTAGCTCAAAAACTCCCCTTTGGCTAATCCAATAAGATTGAGTTCATTCGAAGCCCATGTCACCCATGACTTGACTCAATCTCACCCCTTGAACCTAAACCCGGCCCATACATGAATTAGCCCCTTGAAGCCCCAAATTCCTAGACCTCAAGACTCTAGAACCAAGCCAATTCTGGTCCTAGGACCAAACCCAATCCTAGAATCAAACAAAAACCCCATTCTGAGCTGCCTGCAAAAACGAGTCGACTCCTATTAAGATCGAGTCGACTCATCTAGACCCGAGTTGACTCCCCTACGTGCTGTGCTGAAAACATCATCTCTATCTGACTACTCCTCTGAAACCGAGTCATCTTGTCTCTGAGACCAAGTTGACTCACTTAGAACTGAGTCAACTCATCTCAGAACCGAGTCAACTCTCTTGTGTGCTAGCTCCCTTTCACCCCTTGGATTCTCTTCATCTATTGCCCAAGGCTCGGGAGCACCACTCCCGCAATCTCCACCTTGATGCCCCCAAACCTTGGCAAACCTGATAATGTTCACCTACACGATCTCGCTGTCGATGCATGCCCTGACAACCCTTTGTATGAACATCCTTGTCACCATCAACCTTCTTCAACTTCTGAGCTTCCTTGGAAACCTTTGGGATGGCCGCCTCCATAGCTGAAGACCTTTGCTTGGTTTGTATTACTATGGATTTTATTATAGGCTTCCTTCAGCTCAGCAACTACATCACTTGCCTTGAACTTCAATGGAGAAATCGTGGTGTTCCTATACCGGCACTCGCTACACTTGAAGCTCCACCTGACATGGTCTTCTCAGAGCCACGCCTCTCTACTTGCACACTCTGCTCCACCTAGATCTGTGCAACACTAGCACTAGTGCTAGGATATCGCTCCTTCCCCTACACCTCTCTGTTCTGAACTCGTGCCAAAGCTCCCTCCACATGTAAAGCCATCTCTGTCCAATGCTCTACCTAAAATTGAAGTCCATTTGATGCTGCAAAAGTCAATCCCGAGGCCAGCCACCGAACACTACCCCGTTGAGCCTGCCGCTGTACCTCGATCACTGTCGCTGTCCCTTCAGACCCTCCACACTCCGCGGACCTCTTCGAAGCCATTTCGGATCTTCCGCACCCTACAGGCTCCTCTGAAACCAACAAGAGCTCATCCGACTCTTCACCTTTAGCAACTGAACCTAAGTAACCCTCCCCAGCACTTTATCCTCTTCTACTCCTACACCAATCGTTGCTTCAACTTCACCTGAAGAAACTGTAGCTCAAATCCTATCTAGGCTCAGACCCACTTATCTCATTCCAAGGCTCACCACAACCTCCTCATAGATATCCAGATCCTCTCTTACTGCAAACAACCTATCTAACACAATCTCCCGAGAGCCACGGCTCTCCGATGTCCGCACATCCCACATAGAACCATGCCATGCATCATCGCCGCTAGTGCTAGAAACCGGCTCCATCCCTGCACCCCCTCGGCTCTGAACCTGTGCCAAACCATCCTCCACCTATGGAGGCACCTCTAGCCAGTGCTCCACCTGAATGACAACTAGAACTGCTTCAGAAGACAAACTCTGATCTAAGGTTAGCTGCCTAGCACTGTTCTACTGGACCTCCTGCTGAACCTCCACCACCATTGCTGTCGTTTCGGACCCTTCGAAACTCCCAAGAGGAACTCACCATCCTCTGAACCAGCAACAACGCTCCGAGAAACAAACTCTTTGCTTTCTCCATTCACCCCCAAGGCTCCTGATCAATCAAACCATTGAATGTACCCCAACTACTTTACCAGCCTTCCTGCATCCGAAAGTTGAATAGTTGCTTCTTCAACTCCACCTCGACAACGATCCCTTTGGTGATCTCTCCTTCAACACGCCAAACCTGCCTCCTTGCTATCCATCTTCCCCAAAGAACTTCATCGCCTAACCGTCACACCCTCTAACCTTTCTTTCTCCAAGGCCGGATCCAATCAAAGTTGAATCAACAAATTATGCACCCATACCTTCCACCCTAGGAAGCATCCCTTCCCATCAAGCCTCTCAACCTCCATCTTCAATCTACTGATTCTAGTTGGCCAAACCACAACAAAAACAAAGATCTGAGGCATACCTTGGAATAGATGTGCAGATTTCAGCTTTCACCCTGTATGACTTCTTCCTCACTTCCACGCTTCACCGGACTCTGATACCATATTGTTGGAACCATGGCACCGCTCTGATACCAATTGTTAGACCATGGTACCGCTTTAATACCATGTTACGGACCGCTTATACCTATGTGGACCTGAGGAGAGCAGCGATAGATCCCTCTCTGTTCAAGTGCATGGCGATCCAAACTCTCTATGGGTGGCAAACACCAAACCTGTTATGATCTGATGGGGCGCCTCCCTCCTAGCCCTAGGGCGTCTAGGGCTTGAAGGAGATGCCTCCCAATCTAGGGTTTCTTCAAGGAACCTGGGGTGGCAACCCTAGACAAAGAGAGGAGAGATTGAGGGAGAAAAGCTCTGTTGTATTCCTTGTTCAATTCACAAACTATTACAATACAATGAGTTTATATACCCTAGGATTTCCACATGAACCCTAATAAACCCTCGCTCAAAAACTCTCCTTTGGCTAATCCAATAAGATTGAGTTCATCCCAAGCCCATGTACACCAATAACTTGACTCAATCTCACCCCCTGAACCTAAACCCGGCCTATACATGAATTAGCCCCTTGAAGCTCCAAATCCCTAGACCTCAAGACCCTTGAACCAAGCCAGTTCTAGCCCTAGGACCAAACCTGATCCTAGGCCCAAATAGAAACTCCATTCTGAGCTGCCTACGAAAACCGAGCCGACTCCTACTGAGACCAAGTCGACTCGTCCGAAACCGAGTCTCTCTATCTGGCTGCTCCTCTAAGACCAAGTCATCTCGCCTCTGAGACCGAGTCGACTCGCCTAGAACCGAGTCGACTCGTCTCAGAACCAAATCGATTCTCCTATGTGCTGGCTCCCTTTCACCCGTTGGATTCTCTTTATCTGTTCCCCAAGGCTTGGGAGCACCACACTCACTCCTACAAATATGTCTTTAATCTTTGACATATAGAATTCAATCTTCCAGGGACACATCACAATCTTTACACGGACCAGTCTGATAGGCTGTAATCACAGACCTAGCCAGTGATCTTTCATACCCTAACTGGTCCTTCAAACAAGTAATAAAAGAATCCTCATTTGTCTAGATTGCAATGCAATCCCTTTTCTTCATATGTAAACCCTAGAGTACATCTGAAGGTCCAAACCATCACTCAGTATCAGACCTTTCTACTTCTTGGGTCAGAAGCTTTTACAATCCTTGAGCGTTGAAAGAATCTTCCACAACTTTTTGGTGCAATATTAATTTCTTCTAGTTTCCAAACTTGAATTGAGATATGGGTACATGGCTTATTCATAGTTTGAAGCCATTCAGAACTTCTTAGTAACTCCCTGTATCACTTTTAATGCCTATAAGTAGTTTTCATTAGTTTAGTTTCCAACTATTAGTGAATATCTCAACTCATTTGCTTGCAAACCATTCAGAACTTTGTAGTAACTCCTTGTATCATTTTTATTGCAGATAGGTAATTTTCATTGTTGTAATTTCCACCTGTTAGTGATTATCTCAACTCGCTTGCTTTCAAAACTTTCTATGATTTTAAATTTCTGCATTTACATATTTGTTGTCCACTTGTCCTTATACCTTCATACATGACTGTTCAGACATTAAGTATCATATGTGTGTTAGCATTGCACATTATGTTGTTCTTAAGGGCTGTCCTAAATGGCTGAATGATAGTCTCTAACCATTTTTCATTGATTAACAACAGAGTCAAATTTATCCGAGTGATGAATGAGGCAAGATGATGTCCATGATCATTCAATGAGACATCAAAAAATAAACAAATAAATGATACAATACAATGAACAGAATATAAGCTTCTATCAGATTGAGTACTTCACATGGTCAGTCATGACATAAAAAAATCACTACACTGCAAACGATTGGAGAATAAGAAATTTACTAGTTGCTTCCTATGCCACAAAAAACAGGTTTAATAAAAGAACATGATTCTAATTTCCAGCAACTGAAATGCGCTAAATGGAGGACACCTCTTGATTATGTATGTGAAATTCATGGACTCATCAGACTGCTTAAGTGAAGTATAAACTCACACTGTGGGCCTGCCACTACTTTGCAGAATAAGAGTCCATTTGAATATTACAACTTTACGGTATTGAGCTAACCACCCATATCACTTTGGTGACTAGGGCCACTCCACGAAATCTATGTTGCAAGTTCAAGGATTGGAACCTACTTCTAAACTTACATATGCATATGTACAAATCTCCAAGTAATCTAAGAACAATAATTTTTGGCCATTTGTCATTAAAAAAAATGGAGACAATCACATAATCCATAAAATAATGACTTTAACAGTTGGCCAGCTGAACATCACTTTGCCACTGCTGGCTATGATCTGTCACCTCTTTGCTTAGATTCTTTCCCCGGAGAGAACCATGCCATCATTATGACATAACCATCCCTTCAATTTGAAAGTTTCATCCTTAAAATTTGCAATGGTGAATGCTTAAAGGGAATAGAATTCAAACATCTTTTATGTGCATTTCATGATCGGTGCATGAGTTGAGAATTCATAGCACAACCTTTTGATCTTGACAAACATGTTTCAATGCATTGTGACATATAAAGAACTTTTCACAAATATTAGATCTCCAAAAAAAACATGAAATTGTGCTTATTTGCATATTTCATCAAGGATCGATAGGTTAAATCCATGATAAACCTCAGTAGGTACCACCAGTTCACCGCTAAAGGGGCGATGCATTTGGTCCTTTGAATCCAAGCATTCACAAATTTCACAGAACACCACAAATTATTAAAGTTTCTGAAAAAAGTATACATCTGAAAATGCCAGTTGCTCTATTTGGCTGTTTAGCCTTGAAATATTTCCTGTCTCGGATGTACAACTAGACCATATGTCGCTTTTTAGGAACCAGCAATTGATTTATGCAAGTCCACAATTACCACTTGCTTATTATTTTTATTTGTCTTAAGAACCTACTCATTTACATCACAATCAAGTGAGGCTACAATATCTTACATTTATAATAAGGAAGAACATATAACAAGTAAAAGACAATAACAGATCTTTCCGGAGGAGATTCTCTGCATCTTGCAAATCATTTTATATCTTTCAAATCATAAACTGAATTGTTAATTTTCCAAATGATTAGTTAAGTTGAAAGAAATGCAAAGCAAATTTTATAGACCAAAGGACTAAACCACTTATCAGAATTATTCCTCATCAATGTTTTTAAAATTTGTTAAATGATAACGTTTAAGAAATTAAATAATAAAATGGTCATCCTGTTTCAGCTTCCATACTGTCCACATCATAGTTACCCAACAAATTGCTGGATCAAGTTTCAAAACTGTGATTTAGATGCAATTGAACAAATTCTAATATACTATCATAAGTATGAGTCACATGAAAATTGCCATGATAAAACAACCAGATTAATTTAAAGTATCAGTTTGGTTCATATACCATCTTTAGACAAAATATTAAACCATGTTAACACACTGGTCATAGCCTGATAACCCTAGAAAGAAAAGGTTGGCAGATGAGGATTCACATAACCAAACCAAGATGGTTGAAGGAGGCATGTATGCTTATGAAATTAACTCTTCAATCAAGAGCAACCTTAACTAATTGCAAGGTTCTAAGCAAGATCCGCAGAACCAAAACCGGACACCATCCTGGCCAACTAGCGGTATAGTTCAGTACGGTTCCATACCGGTTCATGCCAGGCCAAACCGATAGGGCAGAGAGAAGGGGAGAGGGTGAAGAAAGAGAGGAAAAGAGAGGGGGGGGAGAAGGAGAGGGTGAGGAAGAAAAGGCCTCCGGCAGCCAGGGAGAGGGAGAAGAAAGAGAGGGAGAAAGAGGGGGGGAGGAGAAAGAAGGAGAGGGTGAGGAAGAAAGGGCCTCCGACGCCGAGCTCAGTAAAGGTGGAGAGAGGGAAGAAGAGAGAGGGAGAGATCCTTACCGGGCCTCCAGAGGCCATCGAAAGCCTTTAGACGAACAGCACCGCCACCACAACATCTCCGATGGCCGGCGAGCCTGCACCGATGGGCTTGAGGGTGGCCGAGGTCAAAAGAGGGCCTCCGCCCTCCTCCCATGCGAATCAAGAGTTCACCCCTATTTCAGCTTTTTTTTTTTGGATTTTATCGTGCAAAGACTTCAACCAAAATTTTTTTAAAAAAAATGGTGAAGTCAACAACTGAGTTGCCGACTTCACCTGATAAAATCCAAAAAAAACCCAAAACAAGGACGAACCTCTGTTTCGCATGAAAGGAAGATAGAAGCCCTCCTCCGACCTCGGCTGCCCTCAAGCCCGTCGGCGTGGACTCACTGGCCGTCGAAGACATCACGGAAGTAGCATCGTCTGTCCGGAGGCCTCCAACAACCCAGTAAGGACCGCCTCCCCCTCTCTCTCCTTCCCTCCCTCTACCCTTACCAAGCTCGACAAGAGCTCGGATGGCCTCCGGCAGCCTCTGACGACCGTCGGAGGCCATCTCTTTCTCTCCCTCTCCTTCTCTCTCCCCCCCTCTCTCTATCTTCCTCTTTTTCTTCTCCCTCCCTTTGAGACAGCTGCCGTGCTGATTTCTACGCCAAAACCGGACCGATTTCCTACCGATATAGTTCGGCACGACAGAAACTGTCCAATTCGGGACGGTTCGGAAAACCCTGATTCTGAGACTCTATTGGCTAAATTACACCAGTTTCTTGGTCAAGATATGGTAGGACATACTTTCACTTGAAATAAGATGTGATCACACTCCATAAATCCCAAAAGATAACATATCACAGCAACCCAATATCCGATTCTTTAGATCTTCAAAACTGAACTCCATTTCTATAGTTGTTTCGCCATCTTACGTCATGCATTTCTAGTAATGATGCAGACATCCACCTTAACATGCACTGGCAAGCGATGTTGTATAATTGTAGAAGGAAATGAAACATGATAAAGATGACTCATCCTATGGAGACAAGTAAAATTTCTCAAGAAAATCTGTGCCCTAATACATGAAGCAAAGAGAATAATGGAAAGGATAGTAATGACAGGACAACCAAAAATAGATCATGCAACTTATATGAAAAAAAGGAGATAACAATATAACAACACATAAAGGTCAATGACCATATTTGACATGGTTGACCATTGAGTATTGGCCACACTCGTCTGTCACTTTTCTAACATTTAGTAGCCCATTTTTGTTATTCCACATAATTATAACTGGAACTCACCTTTTAGGAGCTCACTTCTAGTACTTTTTAAGCAACAAACTTAACCTAGTTGTAAGATTCTAACTAGGACACGTTACTTGTAATATACAAAACAAACCCATTCCATGATATCAAATTGATCCATCGAGAATTTTAATTGGAAAACATAGCCAGATTGTTTCCTCACATTTTTCCTTCTTTCTTCTTCTTGTAACTAGTACCAACAACAGAACTGATTGTATCAGATCAAAAAATGATGATGTACCTGCCAAATACACCACCACCATACAATCTCAATCTAAACAGATAGGAAACAAAATTCACATACATGCTGTTTTATAGCTCATTAATATAATCTGAGTAACTGAGTTATGCCTTCTCTATTTTTGCAGAACTTATAAGATATGGATGTAAACAGTCCATGTTATCTCGATGAACAAATGCAAACCATCCGAAAATCCAACCATTACATTTAAAACTCTAATACACATTAAAGTTCATCCTAAATCCCTTGGCTGAACTTTATGTTTTCCTCATCTTCATTTTATTCTCGGAAGTATTCTGAAGACACTGGAAATCACACCCTATAAGTGCAAGTCTTTTTACACCTACAAGCTCATCTCATTAAACCATTCCCATACCTAAGCATGAGGAACCCTAATCCCCTAACTGCTTTCAAATTCCTTACTTTTTCCCTATAAAAATCTCTGCTGAACCTATATTTTTTTTAATTTAATATGAAGCAATAAGAGAAGGATAATTTTGATGGTTTGGACATGAAGTCATTCATAACAAAGGTGGACGTAGCAGCAATCGAGGACAAATTGAGAGGACTAGTTAGATGATATGGACCTTGGCAATATGGGTTGAGGGATGCACTGGTACGAATGAGTGATTTAATACATGTAAAAGGAATAAATAAGGGTAAAGGTAGATGGAAATCACATAAAATGTAGTGAGGAAGGACTTAATATCACAACATCTTTCAAAAGGTATGGCCCTAAACCAAGTAGAATGGAGGAAATGGATTCATGTAGGCAACCTCAACTAGTTTGGGATTAAGACTTAGTTAAGTTGAGTTGGGTCGTATGAAGCAATGAACAACTATTTCCCAGAGATGATAAGACTTCCCACTTGGAGTCTACACCCAGCAGATTCTTTCTGAAACCATCTGCAAAGTGTATCACATGAAGAGAGAAAAAAAAAAAAAAAAAACTCTGCCTCCCAAGGAGTAGAGACTATTTCCATACCTTTAGGGCCCATTCTTTGGTAGGTAAATATCTGGGAAAGTTGGTCAACTTTTCCATTAGCCAACTTACCCATATTCTCACGCTTTCTAGGATGGGTAAGTTACTTTCCCATGGATAGCATTTACCCATGAAATAGAGAAAAATCTTATCCACCTAAGAGGTGGCTAAATCATTTTCCCATCCAGTAAAGTAGGCATTTAATTTTATTCCTAAGATGCCCCATCCTCATTTCCATTGCCTCCATCATTCAATGCCTAACAACTCAGTTGTCCACTTTCTCCAAACCTAAAAAGCATATAGGATATTATGAAAAATGTAGATAAAATTTAGCAACTTACCTAGGAAAGTAGTAATGCAAAAGAATATGGGTAACAAATTTCATAGCCACTTTTTCATGCATAAAAGAAAATGGATAAATTATTTTCAAGTCTAACTATTGCTTGGGAAATATTTACCTAAGAAAATATAGATTCTCATGTAATTTTTGTAATCTACAAAATAACGGACCCTTAGGCTCCTATTTTGCATGAAAAGGCCTACATATTTTATTAGGATTAAAACCACCTTTCTTGGTTAAGCTAATCAGATTTCTTAACCAGGAAGTAGAACTGTCAACCGATCGAGTCCAGACCCGAGACCCGCGGATATTTATCCGACGGGTCTAGGTCTGATACTAGCATTAGACCCGTTTACCTAGACCCGATAAACCATAATATAAACGGGTAAGGTCTGGATATTTAGTATCCATACCTAATAGACCCGAAACCCGAATAATATAATATAATAATATCTTATATATTAAAAGTACTTTGATCCGTTAGATCTATGATCTAACGGCCTAAAATCTTTAAAGGGAAAGAAGCCCTAATTAGATCCCTCTCTCCCTCTCTGTCTCCCTCTCTCAGAATCTCTCAACGGCGCCTCTCAACCCTCTCCCTCACCTCCTCTCCCCCTCCAGCACGGCAACAGCTACCTCTCCCTCTCCGCCACAAGATCTGCTCGCAAACAGCCAGACCCCGACGTCAAGACCATGGACGGAGGAGATCCAGGCCACCTCTCCCCCTCCGTCGCTTCGCGCCCCATCCCTCTACGGCATCTCCATCGCCTCTCCCCCTCCGTCGTGGCTCCGTCGCTCCGCGGCCCCTCCCTTTGTGGCATCTCCACCACCTCTCCCCTCCATGGCCCCTCCCTCTGCAGCGTCTCCGCCGCCTCTCTCCCTTTGTCGCGACTCCGTCGCTCCGCGGCCCCTCCCTCTGCGGCGTCTCCACCGCCTCTTCCCCTCCGCCGCGATCAGGTATCTCTCTTCCCCTCTGCGGCATCTTTGCCACCTCTTCCCCTCCGTCGTGATCAGGTATCTCTCTTCCCCTCTGCGGCATCTTTGCCGCCTCTTCCCCTCCCTCTGCGATTATTCCAAGGATTCTTTTCTCTTTGCCTAATTCAAGTTATTAAAAAAAAATTTCTAGTAGGAGTTTTTATATCTAATAAACTTGGGTGGGTTAAGTTCTCCCTTCCATCAAAAAGTGAAAAATTAAAAATGAAAAGCAGAACTAGTAGGGATTCTTTCTTGCAAAATTAGCATGCTGCTAAAAGACTCTTCATGTCTTTTTTTAGTCACTGCAATCAATAGAATAATTTTGTTTGGAAAGTTAGGACTCTTATAGAGTCACTAAATTGTTTTACTCTGTCTGCAGACAGGTGATTGGTTGCTATAGCTTTTGAGAAATACGGGATGCTATATTTCATAGCATTCAAAGTCTGGTTTTACTTCAAAATAACACTAAAAGCTGATCGAGCATCGCAACAGACTTGAACAAGTTTCAGCAGGTATGCTTGAGAGCCTTGCATAGCTAAATAATCTATCAAATATGTATTGTCCCCCTTTCCTTTTAAGAGAATGCAGAAAGGAGAAATGCAACATTCAATATGAGGGTTTGCAGAAAGGAGATGCAACATTCAATATATATTGTCCCCCTTTCCTTCTAAAAGAATGCAAAAAGGAGAAATGCAACATTCAATATGAGGGTTTGCTTACAATTGGACAAACAGGAGAATCGTTTATGTTATATTTTACATTATCTCAGTATTTACATTTTTTTTGAACCATGTTGTCAAAGTGTTCTTGCATAATTGTTTATGTTATACCCATGCAAAATCATTCTAATGTCTCCCTTATATGATTTATTTTAAATTTCAAAAAATATCAAGTGCTGAAAATTTTAATGTTGAAGTTGAACAAAATGTAAGCACACCTGTGGAGCTAATTGAGGATGAGACAACTACATCTACACACAACTACGTTGCTGGTCATAAAAGACAGTTGATATCACTGGTATGGAATGATTTTACTAAGGTTAAACATCAAAATGATAATGACATTGCTAGATGTAATTGGTGTAAGAAAGAACTTTGTGGTGATAGTAGTAAAGGAACTAGTCACTAGAGAAAACATCTTAACACGTGTTTTTAGAAAAAGGAATGATGGAAGAGCTATACAACAATCAATTACTGTAGTTAAAGGCTTTTGTGATAAGGCAGTTTACAAGTTTGACCAAGAAAAGAGTAGAAGAGATTTGGCAAAAATGATTATTAACCACAACTACTCTTTTAACATGGTTCAACATGAGTTTTTGGAACAATTTTGTGCTGGATTGAATCCAAATTTTAAGCTTGTAAGTCGTAATACAATCAAGAGTGATATATTGAATATTTACAAGGAGGAAAAGGCAAAGTTATATGATTACTTTGATACACTTTCTTGTAGGATTGCCTTTACTACTGATATATGGACTTCTGATCATTCAAATATTGCTTATGCATGCTTGACTGCACATCATATATCTAATGTTTGGGAATTGAAGAAAAAAATCATTGCATTCAAAAAGATCCCATATCCACATGATGGTGAGACATTGTTTCGTTTTATTTCTGATTTGTTATTAGAGTGGAATTTGGATAAGAAAATTTCTTCAATGGTTGTTGATAATACACGTGCAAATGATGTAATAGTCAGACAATTAAAAAGATAGCTTGGTGAGAAATCATTGCTTTGTTTGTCTGGTACATTGTTTCATGTCCGATGTAGTGCACATATTCTTAATTTGATTGTTCAAGATGGATTAGCAAAGGTTGGAGTGTTTTTGCAAAAAATTCGAGATACTGTGAGTTAGTTGAATAGGTCACCTGCTTTGCATCAAAAATTTGAAAAAGCATTATCTCAGTTGAAGTTGACAGATGCAAAAAATGGTAGAAAAAAATATACCTAATAGGTGGAATTCAACCTATTTGATGCTTGATGCTGCCATTCCTTTGAAAGAGGCATATTATCATTTGTCTCAATTGGAAAGAAGTTATAAATGTAATCCTTCAGAAGATGAATGGAAAGTGGCATGCATTGTGAGGGATTGTTTGAAATTATTCTATGATGCTTGTAATCAAAGTTTCCTACTTCTAATCTGTTTTTTTGGGATATTTGTAAAATTCAGCATAAGATGAGAGAGTGGGAGAATGGCGAGCATGAATGTCTTGTATTAATGGCAGAACCTATGAGAGAAAAGTTTGCAAAATATTGGAAAGAATGTTCTTTGCCATTAGCAATTGCAACTGTTCTTGATCCAAGATTCAAAATTGATATTGTGGAGTATTATTATGATCAGCTGTATGGTTCTAATTCTTATGATTATATTGATAGAGTTTGTACAGTTGTGTTTGATTTGTATAATGAATATGGGGGTATGGAATTGCTGGCTGGGAATTCAAGTTATTTTATGTCAAGTGGTTCAACAAATGAAAATGCAAATGCAAGCCATGGAGGTGTATCTTTGGATGATGAGAATGACTTTGATGAGTGGTATCGTCGATCTCATTCTTCCACTATTCGAGATTCTAATAAATCCGAGTTGGAAAAATATTTGAAGGAAGTTGTGTTTCCAAGAAAAGATAATTTTGACATTTTGAATTGGTGAAAGATGAATAGTGCTCAGTACTCTACTTTAGCAAAAATAGCATGGGATATTTTAGCTATTCCAGCTACTACTATTGCTTCTGAATCGGCATTCAATATTGGTGGTAGGGTGATTGATTAGAGGCAATCATGCTTAGCTCCAGAGATTGTTGAAGCTTTGTTGACTACCGGTGATTGGCTCGAATCCACAAAGAATGGTAAATTTTAATTACTATCTTATTTAATTTTTTGCTTTTTGTTTTTATAATCTTTACTAAATATAATATTTTTTTTAGATGTTGTTGGAACATCTATTGAGCTTTGATGTGGTTGAATTTCATGGTGGAGGATTAACAAGTAAGCTTTTTTGATTATGTTGTTTTATTAACAAGAAAATTTATTTGTGTAGTTTTTACTTTTATGTTCAATAAGTAATGTTTTATGTTTCTTTTGATTAGGCTTTCATTATTATCCCATGGCATGGAGGAAGTTGATTTGGAGTTGTGAGGAATGTTGGAACAAATTGGGATGGAATAGTGTGATGTTGTTATTAAAATTTGAACAATGTATTGATTACTTTATGATTGGAATGTTGGTTTTTTGGATACTTTAATTGGAGTTTTACTTGTTGAATTTGAATAACTTTTATATTTTTATTTGTATGATCATATGATTGTATAATCTTTAGGTATTTTTCTAGATTATTGTATAATTTTTAGGGGGTTTTTTGAGACCTTGAATATGAGTTTCGGGTCCCGGAACCGGGTCTGAAGATGCAAGATCCATTAGGATCCAGGTCTGGTACTTCAAAGCTAGACACGTCGGGTATTCGGGTCCGGATCTGGATATCCAGGTTCCGACCCGAATCCGACCCATTGACAGATCTACCAGGAAGGAGTTATCTACATTCACCTCAAATGAGCACTATAAGTACTGCCACATCACCAACTAAAAACAAACCAACAAGAGTTTTAAATTTCATATACAAGAAGAAATTATTAGTGTGACAAATGAATCTGGGGTCAGCTTTTCAACAGATTAACCTCCTACAAACCATCAATAGAAAAACACATGTAAATAACCTATTTAAACACCAAAAAAAAATACAAGAGGAAAGGAGATAGACCAAACATAAATGCTATTTGCTTATGAAAGGAAGCTGTTAAAAGATTGTACATACTTTATGCAGTATTTCCATTTTCCCATTATATTCTTTCATGAAATTATTTATTGTCATCTATTTTTTATTGATTATATATCAGCAAGCATGACAATTATAAAAACTTTGGCATTGATTGTTTCTTAACAAGTATAGAAACACTATTTAACTAAAAACCATAGCTAAAATGGTATCCTAAAAATAATAATAATAATAATAATAATAATAATAATAATAATAATAATAATAGTAATAGTAATAGTAATAATAAAAAACTTATTGTTATTATTGATTATTTTCTTATTTATTCTGATAAAATTAAACCATAATTATTTTGAAGTGTTAAACAAAATCGTAGCTCTGAGTGGTTTTCATCCAAGAAATCTATTAATTCTACACTATATCTAAAGGAAAAAAAGGAAGGAAACAACATTATTTTATTTTAACATAATTAAGAAACAATATTAAGGCTCTGCATTGACTTTTTTGTTAAATTCATTAATAACTGTAACTTAATTAACATTTCGAAAACCTTGTTAATAATTCAATCATTTTTCTTGGAGGAATGATGATAAAAGATACAAAATAACTTATGCTACGTTTGGCATCACTGTAACTTCTTTAAAAAAAAAAATCTGGAAACAGCAATTCTGCTTCTATTTTTTTCGAGATATTTGAAAACAGAAAACATGTTTGTTCCGCCCTATTTTTTCTCACAATGATGGTCAGGGATGAGGGATGGCTCGGCATTGGGTGGAGAGATGGTTGGTGAGGCCAAAGGAGCCAGTGTGGTTGGGCAGGGGTGATGGGGCTGAGGGCAAGATTGAGCAGAAGAAGAGGGATTGAGAGGAGAAAGGTAAAAACACACTTTTAAAAAACAGGAAGTACAAATTTTTGACTCTCACTTTTTCCAGAAATAATGGAAGTTGTTTGAAAAAAAACAGAAACAGGATAACCAAACATATTTTCTGCATTGGATTCCATATATCTGTTTAAAAAAAACAGAAACAGGAAAGAAAAACAGTACCTAATAGACCCTTAGCTACTAAAACCTAATTGCATGATTGCATAAATTACCTTACAAAAGAAACGGCTATCAAAGAGGATTAGCTCATACAACTTATAGTACAAGCATATTTTATGAATTTGGGGAGTGCCATCTCTCTACTGGGAGTATAAATAACAATCAAGGCATCAACTATCCCTCTCTCTATGTCATCATTTGATCCATCCATTTACTGATATTTCTTTATCTCTTTTTAATATGTAGTTTTACAGAACCAATTGGATAGCTCTCACTAGCAAACAAAGAAAGAATCCTTTTGGGTTTGCATGTCTATCATTTCCTTTAATTTAGAAGATGATAGGTGTCTTATTGCATTTGGAAGCCATTAGAGGGACTCTAGATAGTAGATGCCCCAGGGCATTTGATAAAAAGAATGCCCTCATTATCTTCAGTGACATGACAAAACCTGATTGGAGATCAACCTGTTATTAAGGGATTGTACATTTTAAGTTGTCGAAGAACAACTAGTATTTCCTAATATGAATGGCTAACAAACATATTTTGAAATAAAAACAGGTGCCAGTATACCATCTATGCTTCACTAAATTAAATCTTGACCACAAATATTATGACAAAAAAGTAATGAGTGCAACACCAGTGGTCATTGGTAATTGAGATGGCAAGATTTCAGGGATTCTAAGGAGCAAAATTTACAAACATAATTGATGATTAAATTGCTAAGTTTAACAGTGGTTAAATAACCAACAATGATAAAACATGTTATTAGTGGTTGAGTAATGCTTTGGTGCCTGTTTTGTGCACAGAAAAGTTCTCTGGCCCACAAAAGATGGCGTGGCAACTCAGCACTCAATTAAACACCAAGAGCAACAAGTTCTGGGGCTCCAGATATCCCCTCCTGCCACATGGCAAACAGAACTTTTGGTGTGCACATAACAGGAGCCACATAGCATTTCTCTTAGTGATTAATATGGGTCAATCGCCTCAATCAATGCCCCTATTGCATCCGCTAACATTTCTTGTTGATGAGATATTGGGCACTTATTATGTTTTTTCCTTCTATAGAGAGATTACAGGAATCAAAGGAGGGTCATGGATGATGAATATAGTTTCGGGTTGCCAAAGGGGTGGGGGCAGTTTGAATTGCAGACACTAATATTGTCAAGCATGACTATACAATCTCTAATAGAAAAATTCCAAAACCTTGAAGGAGATGTGGCCCCTGCTGGTGCACCCCTATGTCTGCCCATGTGCATGCATTTTATATAAAATTATGACTTATGTATTTTGACCTCCTAGGTATCATTTACTTTCTTTGCTTTTCAATGAAATATTTCTTGTATTCTTCTTCAAGTCCAAGATGCATGGCATAGTTCCTGATTACTATAAAACATAAATGACACTCCATCAACAGAAATCACTCAGCAACTTGAACCCAATAGATGCATGCACTGATCACACACACACACACACACACACACAGAGATAACATACCCATCATGAATAGTGCAACGTAATGGAAGTAGATTCACAAAAACTTCCATGTATACTAAAATTAAAACTCATTAAGATGACATCTATTTATTGGAAGGGCAATGAAAATTGAGTCCACAGCCTCCATTGACCCGAAATTTATCTTCTTGGAAAAGCAATATATCACATCCACATATGAAAAACATAATGTTGTCTATTTGTCTGATCCATCAGCATACACAATACGGTAGCTGGGACATATGATGGTTCTGAGAGTACACATTTATGAATATAACTCTAGACTGTAACTATGAATGAGCAAGTAAATGTAAATGCTGGTACCAAAGCTCTTGCATTTTGTTGGAACTAATGGAACAAAGGAAATAGAAAATGAAATTTCTTTAGTCTAAAACAGGGTAACCCAAAGAAAAACTAAGAATTTTTTTTACTTATTTATTGAAATAACTTGAGAAATTCAAGCAAAAGATATATTACAACATAGCTTCCTGCCTAGAAGTTTTACAGCATAGCTTCCTGCCTAGAAGTTTCAGTTCCCCTTATCAAATCTCTCAGTGCTCACTCTATAATTTTCTGCTTTTACAGAGGCCACACCTGGCTTTCCTATGCGATTCCTAATGTTGGAATTTTCCACTTTTAAATATTTCTCCCTATATGAATTATAATAATCAGCGGAATCCTAGAATTACCGCCTACCTTTTCCCAGAAGAAAAGCAAAATAAGCACATTGAACCTCTTCTACAAAAGAAACTAAAAGAACTATATTTAGTTTACCAGGTCATCAACTCTACTGATGCATTACAAGACAAAGGCTCCATCAACCACAAGTAAAAAAAAACTCCTCCAATACCAGCCTCCACTCTCTGCAAGCACTTTACTCCAATATTATTGCAAACAGTATAATAACTAAACAAGTTTACAACAGAATACAGTGTGGAAATAACAGACATCTATAATTTATGTATTTGTGAAAACAAATCTCAATCGTCTTTGAGTTTCTCCATTTTATATGTAGAGGAAACCAGTTAGTGAGCTAATATTACAATCATTCACTCTCCATCAGCATAAGTAAAGAATTAGTTATGCATATCAATAAAAGGGATTAAAAAATATATATATGAAGCTTTACTATAAGAAAATAAAAAATAATACTTAATAGTCCCTTTCTGCATATTACAAAATACAAATCCTAACTGTAGACTAAACCTTAATTATTCTAATTCATAAAATTCTCTCATTTACCAAAAAAATCAAAGTAAAATATGCCAAAACCAAAAAACTGAAGAAAAAGAAAGAACACACCCAAGCAACAGAAGTTTAAATTTCTGCAAGAGAACAGACTTCAACCCAATGTCAGCAGAGAATTGGAAATTTCAGATCAAAATCCATCAAGTATACTTATGAAAACAATCCTAACCAGAAACAAAAAAGGGGTTAAAAAATGTGCAAAACAGGAAGGTTAAAAAAAAGGATGGGAAAGAGAGAGAGAGAGAGAGAGAGAGAGAGAGAGAGAGAGAGAGAGAGAGGGCGGGTATCGGCACCTTCCCTCCTACTTGGCCTCCCAAGAATTCCAGTCAAGGTTGATGTAGATGAGGAGTTCCTGTGTCTGCCACATGACATAAAGCCAGCATCTGTGGCTTTGACTTAAGAAACCCCTTCATCTTCCTCTTCCATGCTGGCAGGGGGCTTTGGGAGGGACTGGGCCTCCGCATTGCAAAGCAACCCCCACACCATGGCACTAGGGTTAGAGCTAGAGCACAGGTCAGAGTTCATGGGGGGCAGAGAAGTGAATGGGGGCCGTTAGGGATTCAGGAGGAGTAAGTTCGACTCTTGTAACGTTCTCCTCCACCAGTTTTAGTAATCAATGAAATCCGAGTGTTACAACATATCTTTCCTCAGGGAAAAAAAAAAAGGATATTAAAAAAGAAAGAAATGAGCACACTGAATCCCTTTGAAAAGAAACTAACAAAATCTTATTTAGTTTAGTGGTTCGTCAACTCTAGAGATGCATCACAAGACACGGGCTCCATTGCTTCACTGCACAAAAACCTCCACAAGCAAAACCCTCCTTCAGTACAAGCATCCACTCTCCACAAGCACAATACATTCTAATCTTATTGCAAACAATGTAATAAATAAACTAGTTGACAACAGAAATAAAAAGTGGAGATAATAGAGATTTAGAATTTTTCATATCTTTGGCAAGCCTATATCATATTATATTACCAATGAAACATCTCGATCATATTTGAACTTTGCCATGTTATTAACAGAACCAGCAACCAGTTAATGAGCTCTTGCTTACGATCTTATTTTTCTTCATCAGAAATGGAACAAGAAAAGGGGCAAATGGAAATAAGCAGCTTTATTGCGAGACAAAAGCAAAAATTATTACCTAACAATTACTTCACTCATATACATTATAATACAGGAATCCTGATCACAGATTAAAAACTTCGTGATCATAATACCATAAAGTTCTCTCATTTACCAAAGGAATGCACTAAAATTATAAGGACATAAAACCCCACATCAGAGCAGCCTCGAGTTTCAATTCCAGCGAAAATAGATAAATTAAACCCAATGTCCGCAGAAAAAACAAAAATTTCAGCTAACATTCATCAAACAGAGCCTATAAACACATTTCAATCCTAAAAATCAGAGGAAACCAAATCGGCTCAGATTTTAGAAGAGGGAGAAACAGGATACGAGATCGGCACCTTCTCCTCCCGCTTGGCCTCCCGGGTGTTCCAATTGATGTCGATGTAGATGAGGAGATCCCGCGTCTGCCGCACGACATCGGCCGGCGTCCGCGGCTTCGACTTAAATAGCCCCTTCATCGTCCCCTTCCTCGCCTGTGGGAGGCTTCGGGGCGAAGAACCGGGCCTCCAGATCGCGAGGCAACCCCGCAACACGGCGCTAGGGTTACGGCACTCGAGCTAGGGTTAGGGCGGTGCCGGAAGTAGAAAAAGCCGACGAGAGATAAGAGAGGCAAGCTAAGGCTTGAGGCGGAGAGGCACTGGGTTCGACCGGCGGTCTTTCCTCGCTGGCGAGGCCGACGAAGAGGAAGCGACGTCCATCCGAGACGTGGTTCCGTTTTACTCTCTCCGCCTCCACCTCCCCCGCTTGCTTTTTTTTTTCTTTCGGATGAGCGGCGGAGATTTAAATATCACAGCGGGCGATGGTGGGAGATCTTAAAATTTAAAACATGAGATTTACTGGATAAAAAGAAGGATGATAGGCAGTTAATTTGGAGGGAAAAAATAAAACATAATTATTTATCAATTAAAGTGGAGATAAAAGAAAGGTGGTTTGGTCTGGGCTGGCTTCCCTGCTGTCTCTATCCATTTGGGCGGTGGTCTGTCGTTGTCTAATCTGGCAGTTTGTGGTGGAGCCTGCCCGCACGGAAGTGGGGTGTTGGTATGTCGGATTGGAGATTGTTAGAGCCATACAATTTTGGTCATCCATTTCAACTTTTTAGGTTCCAAATTGAGGAGGGGAGGGTAGATAATTTTGGCCCTTTAATTTCACTAGCAAGTTGGTTTAGGATCGTGACAATACCTACTTCGAATCTGTTAGATTGGAAAAATGATTTGGATCGTAAGACGACTAAAATGACTTTTTGTGTAGAATGTTGAGAATATAGTGTGGGATCCATAGATGTTTTGTATGGGAAGTTGTCTCAATATATGTTGATGTTGATGGCCTAAGCAGGTTGTCTAAATGGCCGGAAAATAAGTAGAAGAAACTTCAAAAAGATGAGTGTCCCAAGGAAAAAAGCAATGCGAAGACTGATTGAAAGTTGAAAATTGTATGTCACAAACCTTATCATTTTGGGGCTAGCCTATGTTCTCGTATTAGGTAATATATTATGGAATCATATACATAAGTCTCTTCAAAAATATATAATTTGTTATTCGCTTTATCTATGAGTCTCCATGCCCTTGTATTACCAAAAGCTTGAAGTGGAATATCGCTAGCAAGATCCAGAACACATTTTCTATTTTTTATTTAATTTTTACCGACTAGTGGATGCCTATTTGTCTCACTTTATGTGAGCAACTTGAAAACACGAGCCCATAAACAACGTGGGAAAGGCATCAAAACCGTAAGGTTGTGGACGTCTCCATCGATTGCAGCCTAGCTAAAAAAGCTACTCAACAAGCTACTTTACCTTTTAGGGATCGTTGTTTTATAGATAAAATATTTATTTAAAAAATTATATTTTTTAAATAAATAATTTTTAGATAATATTTAGATAAAAAATAATTTATTTATATTTTTTATGCATGAATAAATTATTCAAAAATCTATTATCCATATTCTTTTACATTACTATGTTAAAATTTATTCATATTTTTTATAATATTTTTTAGATTTAAAGAAAATGGATAGGTGAGTTATTGAGTATTAAATGATGGCGATATTAGAAATGAGAATGAGATATTTTAGGTATAAAATTAAATAATTTAATCGCTCATGGAAAAATAATTTAGCCAGCCAATAGATGGATAATTTTTTTTTAAATTTTGCTATGATACTTTTTAATTATATTTTATTAAAAGATAAAAATTATTTTACCCATTGATTATAAAAATTAATAAAATAAATTTATTTTAGCCAGTTGCTAAGCCAGTTAACCCATACGCTATCCCCTATCCTCTCTTTTTATCGTTTTTCTTCTCCGACTTTCTTTCCTTTTTTTTCCTTCTCCCGTCGCCTTTTCCCTCTCATCCATGCATGATCGGCACATCCCTGCATCTATGGCCTCCCCTCCCCTCGCTGACACTAGCAACCTCGCCAGCAACATCGACCTGTCCTTCTTATCCGTACGGCTAGATTAAAAAATCTCGCTATGGCTAAGCATCACTCCATCTCTCATCAGCTATAACAACGTATCAGTTTATTAGAAATATACAAAAAAAATATTAATTTAATTTATCTAGTAAAATTCAGAATTCATTATCTCTCTATGCACACGATTGGCCATCAACTCACAGTCAAGAGTGTGCGTGTACTCCCGAGCTATCTGATTCTTTTAGTTCTGATGGAATGCAGCCTAAAAAGTATTTAAATAAATAATAAGTATTTAAAAAATATTTAAATATAAATTTAAGTGTATTGAAAAATTTAAAAGTTAAAAATTAAACCTTGAACTCTTTGCTCCTCAATGCCTAACCATCCCCTCCCACTGACTCGGGGGACGGTCCTATATCCAAGGAACAAGCTTCTCCAAAGTGTCTCGTCGATGCTCGAGCCATCCTCTATGGAGCTTGTCCTTGTAGCTCCGATACAACCTTCTAATCTTCTTCAGTCGAGTATTTCGAGCCCTCTCATGATCTAAAAAGTCGTACCTCCTCTACATAAAGTTATCGAAAATCAGTTATGAAATTATTCTAATCAAACATAGTGTAAACATATCAAATGCATAAATATAATTAAGATACACTTACCCATATCTTCTTCCACACTCAATCCCTAACATCAACGTCCATCAATCGTTAGTCTATGGATAGTACTGGAATGATGTCGAACTGCCTCACAAGCACTTCGAAAAAGAAATGGATCTTCTGTGCGGTCTCCCCTACTAGCCTCTTCTTCGCATCATACTGCACCATCACCTGATGCTGACGGTTCCACATATGCAGCATACGTATGGGACCATAAAATGTCCTACTGGATGTTACATATACAATGAAAATATATTATGCAAATATATGAGAGTATATAATAACTATACAAATAAATAAATAAATAACATAATAAAAATATACACTCACTAGTCATGGGAACATGCGACATGGATGCCAGTGGAGACTCATCGGTGGGTAGAGTATGTGCTAGAGATGTGGCCGGTGTTGGAGGCTAAGATGTTGGTGGAGGAGAAGATGTCGGTAGAAGAATAGATGCCGATGGTCCCTGGATAGTCGATACGGAGGTGGATAGAGTATGCTCTGCCTGCGACTCAGATGCAAAGCTCCGCATAGTCCATCGAGAGGCGCGAGTGAAAGCTAGATGGCATTTTGGTGCCATCATGATCTGCAATATTAATAAACATAATCAATATAACATGTTGAACAATAATATTAATAGAGCATCAATAAATAGGCTCTAACTAACTGAAGTCTATTTAAATCTTACCATACTCTTACATCATACTCTATTGATAGAAAAGGTCAAGTGGGTATGCGATATCGAGCTTGGCATGGTACAGCAATGCTGCTTACCAAAGCACGTATCTAGCAGGATAAATAAGCATTTTTTAGAAAATATTGCATTGAAAATCAATGTTAAGGTTTATAACTTTGTTATAAATTTATCGTAGACATCTGAGAAATTATAGTACATGACGAGGAGGGTTTCCTCCCCCTCCAAGTGGAGTTGCACCACATACTAGGTAGCAGTTGGCATGCCTACGGTAGCGATTTTATAATTATTGCTATAGATTTTGAATAATAAAAAATATAGATTTTTAATATTTATTTTTTAACTTGATAAATGTAGTTAAGTATATACAATATAAGAAAGTATTATAAATACAAAAATATTTCTGAAATGCTCAACTTTTATTACTGAATAAATTTTATTACAATATTTTTTAAAAAACTATCAAAATTTTGCTAAATCTACATCTAAGTCATCATCACCGGAAGGAGATAGAGCACAAGTTAAAGGAGCTGGAGCTAAAGGGACTGGAGTTGGAGTTGGAGCTAGAGCTTAGATGTCGGTGAAGTAGATATCGGTGATCCTTAGGCAGCTGATGTGAAGGTGGATGGAGTATACTCTATCTATGACTCAGATGCAGAGCTCTGCATAGATCGAAATACCTGGGATGCGATGCAACTCCACTTGGATGGGGAGGAAACCCTCCGCATCATATACTGCAATACCAAAGCACGTATCTAGTAGGAGAAACAAGTAGTATCTAGAAAATATTGCATTGAAAATCAATATTAAGATTTGTAAAAGTTCATTTTGATTAATCTAGATGATTGTTCTTTTTAATATGTCTACATGGATAGATTGAGCTCGTCATAGACATCTGACAAATTGCAATACATGACATGGAGGGTTTCTTCCCCCTCCAAGCAGAGTTGCACTGCATACCAGACATTTCGGTCTATGCGAGATGGTATTTCGGTACCATCGTGACCTACAAAATTAATGAACATTAATTTATATAATGTTAATGAACATTAACCCAGCTCACGATCGCCGACACGGCCCAGAATCCATTGGTGAGGGTTTTCTTATCAGCCAGCATAGCCCAGGATCGTCCACAATCACTGACACGGCATGATCCAAGGCTGCCGACATGGCTCAAGATCATTCACGACCATCGATACGGCACGACCCAAGACTACCGATACGGTCCAATCCAGAATCCATCGGCACGGTCCAGAACCAACCGACAGGAGTTCTCTTATCTACCGACATGACCCACGACTGACAAATAATTATAATATTTATAATATATATTTATAATATTTATTATAAATATTATTATAAATATTATAAATGATTAATAAGTATTACTATAAAATTTAAAAAAACTCATACCTATGGCTATGAAGAGAGAATTACACAAAGCTTCGAAGGTCACCGGCAGCAGCATTAAAGGTACACTATGAAAAAGACACAAGATAGTGAGATACCGAGAGAAAAGAGAGAGAAAAAGGAGAGAGAGAGAGAAAGAAAGAGAAAAGAGAGAGAGAAAGAGAAAGAGGAAAGAGAGAGAAAGATCTAGAGAGAGAAAGAAAAGAGGGAAGAGAGAGAGAAAGAGGGAAGAAAGAGAGGGAGAAAGAGGGAAGAAAGAGTAAGGAGGGGATAGGTTGGGTTGAGGAAAGAGAGGAGAGAGAAAGCAGGAAGGGGGTGGGTCGGGCCGAGGGAAGAGCGGAGAGAAAGAGAGAGAGTAGGAAGAGGTCGGAGCCGACGGCCGGGCTGATTGGGGAAGAAGGGGGAGGTGGGGGAGCCGGCGGATGAGCCCACCAGGGAAGAAGGAGGAGGGGGAGGTGGCAAGGTCGGTGGTCGGAAAAGAAGGGGCGGAGAGATGGTAGAGCCGACGGTCGGGCCAGTTGGGAAAGAAGGGGCAGGCGGGGAAGGTGGCAGAGCCAGTGGTTGGAAAAGAAGGTGGAGGCGGAGCCAGTGGTTGGAGAAGAAGATGGAGGCGAGAGAGGAGGCGGCACCGCCTAGGGAAGAAAGAGGAGGTGATGCCGATCGGAGAAAGAAATGAAGGAGAGATGCCTCACCGACGGCGGAGAGGAGGGAGAGAGAGAGAGAAATCACTCAGAGGAAATGAATTTGGGGAAGAAATTTGGAAAAAAAATAACCTAATCTATGGCAGCGCTTAGAGGGAATGAATTTGAAGAAAAAATTTGGAAAAAAAATAACCTAACCTATGGCAGCGATTTTCAAACCGCTGCCATAGGTCTACGGCAGCGGTTATAGAAAATCGCTATCATATCTCTATGGCAGTGATTTTCAGTAACCACTGTCATAGATTGATAATCAATTTTTTTTATTTTTTTTAAATATTATATAATTCTAATAATTAATGTACATCTTCATCATTCATTATCTAAATAATTATCATTAGAGTGTTGTCAAAAAAAATCCCTCGATCCGATAGTCCTAGTTTCATCGATTAGTAAAATTCGATTTTGATGATCTGATAGATGAAGATAACTGATGGATCCAAAAATCTGCAATAATAATCTCAGTGCTATTTGTATCATACTATCAAAGTTTCACTTCAATCGAATATCTTTATCATTGTCAATTTAATATAGGATGATTTTGGTCGTTAAATAAGAAATGAGTGATCAAAGGACCAAACAATATTCGATTATAAGATAATTTTTTAGATAAATAATCTTGGCTACTACTTTAATCATTTTTATAATGATGATCATAAAATTTAAATCATAGGTCTAAGAACTATCCAAAACTATACATCGCTCGATACATGTTCTTAAACTCCTTTAGTAATCATGCTTGTGCTTTTGTAAGATTTGCTTAATATAAATAGTTCATACAGAAATAATTTAGATTTTATGATCATCATTATATAAAATAATTAAAATTATAGTAAAGATCATTTAACTAAAAAATTATTTCATAATCGGACACCGTTTAGTCTTTTGATCACTTATTTCTTATTTAACAGTCGAAATCATTTCATACTAAATTGACCATAATAATGATATCCGATTGAAGTAAAACTTTGATAGTATGCTATAAACATCACTGAGATCATCATTGTAGATTTTTGGATCCACCGATAGTCTTCATCTATCAAATCATCACATCGTCATTCGTGATCGTTGAAATCAAATTTTATTAATCGATTAAGCTAGGGCTATCGGATCGAGGCGACCTTTTGTGATAACACTTTAATGATAATTATTAAGATAATGAATAATGAAGATGGGCATTAAATTTTAGAATTATATATTATTTAGAAAAAAATATGAAAAAAAGATATAACAATAGTTATAAAGAACCACTGTAATAGATAGATCAATGGCAGCAGTTACATAAAACCACTACCATATGTCAAACTTATAGTAGCGGTTATAACTAACCGCTGTCATAGATCAAATCTATCACGGTGGTTCTTATTAACTGCTGTCATATATCTAATCTATTGCAGCGGTTATACCTAACCACCACCATAGGTCTGATCTATGGCAGGATCTATGCAGCAATTGATTAACTACTGCCATAGGACCGACCTATGGTAGCGATTTAACTACTGTCATAAGTCGACCTATTGCAGCAGTTTTATATAACTGTTGCTATAGGTTGACCTATGGCAGCAGTTGTATGTAACCGCTATCGTAGAGTTTATGGCAATAGTTTTCGAAACCACTACAATAATAATTGTTGCCGTGGCCTCATTCTATTATAGTGCTTAGAGAACAATTTTTGGGATGAGCGTATTAAATATCTGAACATAGAGTGGTTTTTAGATTTCAACTATGGACTTAAATGTTACATGATTCCAAAAAGAAAGAAGAGAAAATTCTACTAACAGAAGAGCTACGAGGAACTTTTTTGAGTTCAGATACGTTGCTCTCATACTAGCTTAGAGATCCTAGATCAAATTAAAAAGGTTGAACTCATAAAGTAGGAGGAGCCTATTTCATGTAATAGTAATTTTAAGAGTGGGACTCTCCTAGCATAAATAAGAATAAACATTTATGGATGTTTAAATCAAGTTATAGCTTTGAGTCACGTTGCAGGACTTAAGGTCATCTCATCTATTTTAGTTTGCAATAAGTTAATTTTTTCGATTATATATAAGTAGAAATAATGGTGAAGTATGATTCTGTTCATATCAGCAATAGAATAACTACATTGGTACAAATACTAATGAAGTTCCTCAGGTGCTGATTCATGGAAAAAATCAGCATATAAATTATAATGACCCTGAAGGAACAAATTCAATATATATCGAAAGTTCACTTTTTCAATCTTACACTCAATTTTTTACTCACAAAAAAAAAAGCTGCACTTAGCTTTTACAAACAAAGAAAATTATTTCCTATGTGATAGGAGCTTTGTACCCAAATAACAAACTATAACAGAATGATGGAACAGAGTTTCTGATTCATAAGAAACCTAACTCTAAAGAAAACTTTCTGATTCATAAGAAAACTAACTTTCATGCTCAATAAGATGTTTATTTTTGCTAGTAGTCTTTATGAATCTATAGCCTTATACTTGTGAGAAGGGAAACATCTCCCAGGCTATCTAGTTTCCTTCCTTTTCTAGTTTATCTTTTATATTCATAACTTGCCCTCCATTTTGATCATTTTTGTTTATCGAAGCTAAATTATTTTTGCTTATTAAATTTAATACAACTATCCATGTTTCGTTATCATTTTTTATCATTCAATATAGGTGTATTTATGATATCAATTTATGGAAAATATGTTTGGGATGACAAGCAAGATGCCCATTGATGAATTTAACAAAGACGTAACTCATGTAGAGTCCATGAATTCACAATTTCTCACATTTGAGGATATCATTATCATGACCTTTTCATCAGAAGAGCAAGGTTACCAATTTTACAATACATATGCCAAGCATCAAGGGTTTAGCATTAGAAGAGATAAGGTATCACATGATTCGAAATCCAAGATAATAATCCAAAGGCGTTTTATTTGCTTAAGGGAAGGATTATGAAATGAGAAGCATATGAATAGAATAGATAGAGAAAAAAAAGAACGTACTTGATACAATTGCCCTGCACAACTCATGATTTATCTTGATCCCAATACAGAAAAATGGTTCATTTTTTATTTTAATGAAGCACATAACTATCAGTTGGCTGGAATAGATGAAGTTCCATTTCTTAGATCGCATCGTAAAATAGATGATGCTAAAAAAAATAGAAATTTCTAGCTTAGCAGCTATGAGTATTCATAAAAATAGAATTTTGGATTCTATGGAGCATAGAGAAGGTGGATATGAGTTTTTGGGTTTCACAGCAAAGGATCTATATAATTTTCAATATCAAAATATTAAAAAGATAATTCTTCAAGGGGATGCTGAGAAGGCATTAAATTATATGAAACTGTGGTAAAGATGTTGAAGAATTTTTTTATAATTATGAAACAAATTATGAAAGCCACTTAGCCAGTTTGTTTTGATGTGATGCTCAGTCTCATCTAGATTACAATGCATTTGGGGCTTATATTTGACAATACTTATCGTACTAATCACTACTCCATGCCTTTCATTTCTTTTGTTGGAATAAACCATCATTGTAAAACCATAATTTTTGGATGTGGGATTATTTATAATAAGACTGTTGAAAGTTATAAGTGATTGTTATTGACATTTTTAAAGAAAATATATCAAATTCATCCAAAGTCTATCATCACAAATGGTGATCGTGTAATGCATAAAGCGATTAAGAGCATACTTCCAAACACTGTTCATCGCTTATATAGTTGGCACCTATTAAGAAAATTGCCTGATCATATAAAAAATCCTACTATTTTATCTGATATTAGAAGTTTAATATTTGACAGATGCAGTCTACATTAATTTGAGATTAACCATGAATATATGAAGTCTTTATACAAAATTAAGAAATATTGGGCTGAAGCCTATCTGCAAGTGGAAGTTTTTCTTGGATATATAAGTATGCAACAAAGCAAGAGTCTAAACTCTAGTCTTCGTAGATATCTTAATTAAAAGATGTACTTAAAAGACCTTATTGATCATTATGAACTATGTATATCGAGATTAAGTCAAAATGAGGCTCATGATGACTGTAGAGCATCACAATCATTTTTTTTTTTATTGCATAGAATTAAAAGAATTAGAGATGGGTGCTACGAATATATACACCTTTGCCATATTTGAGCTTGTGCAAAAAGAATCTTTCAAGGTAAAATATTATGTCATTTCTAATATTGTAGATACTCCTCCTCCGATGGCATTCATGGTAGTAAAAAATATTAAAATTATAGCTAAGGTTGATTGCATATTTGGTGATGGTATTGAAGATGTTATATGTAGTTGCTTCAAATTGCAACTAGAGGGCATACCTTGTAGTCGTATTTTTTCTGTTCTGAATCAATTGCAGCACACAAGAATTTCGTCATGTTGCATATGGTCTCATTGGACGAAAAAGGCTAAAATGGGAATCCTATCAAACAAGCATGCGGGCATATACCATGCATTCCAACAATCAATTAGATATCGACATTTGATGAGTATAAAAAATTAGCTATTTTATGAAGCATCCAAGTTCGAAGAGTGCTACGATGAGATATTAGTGATAATTGATAATCAATTGAAGCATCTAAGTATCCATAATAATCCCAAATGCTTTAGTTCCCATTTAGAAGATGTTCTTAATGGAAAACATGTCTCCTCTCATAAAGTCCTTGATCCTCATCCTGTGAGTAGCAAAGGAGCATCGAAGAAGCGCTTGAAGTCTTATCTTGAAATATGGAAGTATCGATGTGGATATTGCAAGAAATATGATACGTAGCTGTCAAAAGATAATATATTGCATCATTACTTACAATCCACTATACAATCTAGTTATTTTATTATTATTTTAATCCTTTATAGTTGCTTTACATAGTTTTTTTTCAAGATTATTGCTAATCACAAGCTTTTTTTTTATTACCAGATGAATTAGCATAATGGATAAAGCAATTTTTGTTAAGAGCAGTATATGGATGCGGTAGTCTTTTGTATTGAAAGCATTATTAACTTTATGGTTATATGTAACTTGATGGTTATATGGTTTTTCAACATATCTTTAAAATTGTTTATCATGTTGTCAACTTATATTTTGCCTTAGGAGATGAGATTGTCGCTTTGGATGGTTCATTTTCATCAATTTTTTTTGGTCACGGTTTTTACAACTGTTGGGATTGATTTTACTGTACAATGTTGGCTCTCTCTATTGCAAATTAGATTTTTTTTTTTTTTTTGATGAAAGTGGGAGAGAGATCCACCCAGGATTTTTTTTTTTTTTTTTTGGAAGAAGTATGTGCAGTGGGTAGTGGTGGTACCGAGGAACAATTGGATGGAGTAATAGTAAGAATGCTGGCTGAACTAACTAAAGGCGATGGTGCATCCACATTTGAGCTCATTGGCCATGGAGCTGTTTTGGCGCCGCTAAATTTTTTATCATGTGGAACATCTGGAAAGGAGAAAATTTCAGAAACTAACCTATCTAAGCTTCATCAGCAAGCGCTCAGACGATACAAATTATTTATTTCAACCGCACTTCCTATTGACATTAAGGAAGGGACTGGAACTCTCATGATGGTATTGGTTCAGAAGCTTCAAAATGGGATTTATACATTTATACTGTTTGCTGCTTGCTGCTCGTCCTTGGCACAGAACTGAAAGGCCCGGTCACACACTCATTATAGCTGTTTTCTCATTACAGCTCTACTATTTTCTCATTTAGTAGCCTCTAAAATAAAATGAAAAAAAAATTGCAATCAATAAATATAATATAGCTGTAACCATCTGCGTTATTCTTGCTTTACTACAATATCCAGCATGTAGCGTCATATATTAACCTATATTGATTTACGTTGACAGCAATGCAAAGCTTCAACATATTTTTTAGAGTCTTTATGAACCAGATTTTTTATATGGTAGTGGAAGATATACTGTTCAACTTTCAAATAAAGAAACATACTGCATACCATGGGCATGATATCTGCCTATAACTTATCAAGTTGAGAGAGTAAGTCAAACTAAACCTTCCTTAAGAAGATGAAAGCAAGCATGATTTGAAGAAGCCACTATCTAGTAAAAGCATCAGATGAAGCTTAATATTGGATGCAACACAGTTAGAGCTGAAGCTAATTAGTGCTTTAGGAGTCTCTGACGTGGATGCAACACAGTTTTAGACTAGTTAACATGGTAAAATGTCCAAAGATGATAGGCAAAACACATTGTTGCGCAACATGTATCAGGCTGTATTATGTTTCCATCAACCACATAGCAGCATATCGCAATTATTAACTACAATGCAGTTAAGTATGGGTCAGTATTCTATCATGCTTTACTCATATTACTGGATTATCTATGCATCCTAAAAATATGTTGCAGGTTTTGTTTAATATAATGTTTGTCAAAATTAACTTTTGATTAAAAAATACAGGTAAATCAATAAGTTCTCATCCTAAAACTTAAGTTTTTCATCTTGGATCCATGATTTTATTCATGCTAATTAGTAGGCAATTCACTGGTTAGATTCAACTAAGAAACATGTATGTTTATGTTAATTAGCATCAGCATGTTCATTAGCCAGTAAGGATCAAGACGGTAAATCTTGAATCAGAACAACTAAGCTAACTGATATTGAAATAAGAAAATGTCAGCCTACATGAAACTGGGAGAATCTTGGTTTTTTCAGAGTTCAATTTACTGAGCAGCTAATTAACTGAAAATGCAACAGGTAATAATCCAATAGCATTTATTTTCCAACCATAAAGAAGAAGGTTTCAAACTCATGCTTATACATTGCAAGCATCTAAACTAGATCAAAATTGAAGCTTTCTAAGGGGAAAACCAGAGAATGACTTCCAAGTTTAAAAATCATTGTATGGTTATCATTTCAGCTAAAAATTGATGGTATGATGGGAACACAAGATCCTACACTACATATGCCAAATCAATGATACTCTTAAGACATTAACCTGAAATCATCCTTGAATTGGGCAACACTGGATATGCCAAGTCAATGGTACTCTTAAGACACAAGATCCTACAAATCTGAATTGGTTCCAGCTTGAAACTACACATTCTAAAAGTCTGAAATTATAAAACACAGAGTCTATAACCTATAATCTGAATGCTGAGCGCCTGTAATTTGAAAATATGTTCTAAAAAGCCTGAAAACTTGTAACTACAGGCTACATGCTCTCTAGTCAGCATGGAATCGAACTTCCCCAGCTCGATCCATTTGCTATTATGTAATTACATTATCTTATTTAATATAAGGGTAGTATAACCTCCCACTTCAATAAAAATAAAAAATAAAAAATAACACACAATCATCAGATTAGATGGTAATTTATAGGAGCCACTTATTTACATGAACTAATAATTGGGCATGGTGCAGTAATTTTAGGAAAAATGTAGTAATCTTAGGAAAGACACAAGCCACCATGGTGCACTAATCCTTATTACACAAGATAGTTATAGATAAAACTCTCTTAAAGTTCATACATAACTAAAACCTTGATACATTGTTCGAAGCAATGTTTTGAAAGATTATACACATGAAATCTGTTATCCACGTAGAATGCATAAAAGTAAAATTAGAAGCACCAATATTAACAAGAAAATAAGATACGTATTACATTCACAATAAGCAAGAACAAGCCATTTTCCATAAAGTTGATTGTGCCTGCTTCGATCCTATCATAAACCACCATTCGGCCGAGCAAACTTTGGTCCATGATAGTCATCTAACCAAACAAAACTTCTAGCATGGTTCTACAAAATTTCAATCATCATATAGTTAATAGACCATTAATTCAAAACCTGTTTGCAAGAACAAAAGAAAAATTACTTACTTGCTAATCAAGGCAATGATAGAAGTAACGCCCATAAGTTGCTTGCTTTTTGAGAATGTAATGCTTCATTACACCTCTTCCATAAGGACAAAGAGGCCCTTCATTTTCCATTACTCCCTTCTAAAATAAATTTTTCTTATAATATTCATGTTATGGTCACACAACAGTTCAAATTAAAGACAAAAACATATCACCTTCTTGGCAATCAGTGAAAGGCTCTATGCAAACATGTACCGTTCAAACCACCTATTCTCAGGTAGAAGTATCTTACTACCTCCATTTTCTCAGAAAAAAATTACTTTCTTGCATAGAGATGGTAGTTTCCCTAATAATCTTGAAATCTGGCCTAATCCAAGTGTTCATTAGGTTTCAGTTTGCCTAAAGTTTGTCTACAGTTTGCACCAAAGACCTTTATTCCAGCATTATTTGGACATGCTTCTAAGAACATATTTATTTAGCCGCATCCGATTAATCTTATTTACCATGCATATGCGGTAAAACAAAATGAAGGAGGAGAAGGGGATAGCTCACTTAAAGAAGGAGAGGGAGGCTGCAATGCCTACCAACATGGAAATGGAGGGAGGCCGCAATGCCCACCGACACAGAAATGGAGGGAGGCCGTTGGCATGGGGGAAATGACTTGAAAATTGGTAGAACAAAAATTCCAAAGAAAATTTAAAAACCCTAGGGGATGGAGAAGAGGGAAAATGTCTCAATTTGGAGGAGAAGGGGGAATGCTTGCCTATTTTCAGTCCTGCTGCGTCCTGCTGGAAGCTCCCTTGTTTTGATGCATCCTACTATTGGAAGCTCCCTTTTTTTTAGGAGAAGGCAGGATGGAGTGAATGAAAGGAGTATATGAGATGGAGAGAGGAGGGGAAAAGATGGGAACACTTGTCTATTTTGGGCGCGGGGTAGAAAGCTAAATGCTGAAAAAATGAGCACCCAATCTAGCTGCCCAATCTTTTTGGGTTTAATTTTCAACATCCCCTCATCTAGCCTATTTTGAATGAAATTTATTTCATGTGGGATGGAGCTGAAAATGGATTAACCATGATTTGGGTCTACCTCATTTTTAAGTTGCATAGAGGTAAAAATGGCTCAACCAAGATTTAGGTCTAGCTCATTTCAAGTTGGATAGAGATGAAAATGACTCAACGAAAGATTTGGGTTTAGCTCATTATCAGCTCAATCCCAATCGACAGCAATATATGTACCAATTTAATCCAACCATTAAATCCATATAGAAAACCCAAGTCAACTATGATGTCAGTCCGATCCCAACCAAGTGCCATAATACATATGCCCTTATTTCGATCGTTAATCCTTGTCAAGAACTCAAGCCAACCATGATATTGGCATGATCCTAACCCAAATCATGAAACCAACCCACTTCATCCAACCGTGAAACTCATGTGGGAAACTCAAGTCAAGCTCAATTTCGACCTGATCCCAACCCGACACCATGATACCGATCCACTAGATGGACCCTTAAACCCATGGGGTGAATCCAAGTCAAGCTTGATTTCATAGAAAACATGATATCGATACATTACATCTTTCCATTAAACCCATATTAGAAATTCGAGTTAAGATCCATTTCTATCGGGTCCCCAGCCATCACCATCACTACTACAGAATAAGGCTACTACTGCCGTAGCCTAAAAAACTGCTGCCATAGGCTATGGCAGTGGTTAGCTAACCGCTACCACTGCGACCGTCGCTGTAAATTCATGACAATGATTATTGCAGCGGTTATGAAAATCACTGCCATACATAGCCTATGACAGCAGTTCTGTAACCGCTGCCATAGGTCGAGCTATGGAACCGCTGCCATATTTCGACCTATGGCAGCGGTTACAGAACCGCTGCCATAGATCTAATGCAGCGATTTCGTAACCACTGATATAGGTCAATGACAATGGTTGGCACGTAACTTGCTGCCTCACTTGGTATGCCTACGGCAGTGGTTTTGCAATCGCTGCCGTAGCTTTTGAATAATAAAAAATATAAAATATTTAATATTTTTATATATTTTATCGGATAAATACAAAGATATATATAACACAATAAAAAACATAAGAAAATATTATAAATATAAGAATATTTCTAAAATACTCAAATTTTATTATCAAATAAAATTTATTATAATATTTTAAAAAAATATATATTAGAAATCTCCTAAATCTACATTGTCGTCGTCACTGGGAGATGGAGCACAAGCTGGAGGAGTTGGAGCTGGAGTCAGAACTAGAGGAGCTGGAGCTGAAGGGGCTGGAGTTGGAACGTCGGCCAACATGTCTCCAAGGCCTACAAAGTTTACTCCAAAATATATGCTGAGCCTCAACACCATGGCACTCAGGATGCCGTCTAGATGAGATGTGCGCAACTTAGCATGAGCAACCCGCACCGTAGCTTGAGCTACCTACGCCAATACCTCCTCAAGCTGCTTCCGACTGACGACATCGAAAGCATGTGAAGAGACGCTCGCCTCAGATCAGTAGCTCGTTGGCGTATGTCCGGACCTGCATCGGATCCTTCCAAAATGCTTAGGCCCCAAGATCTGAAATAGATGATCATGGAGGCCAGAGCTATCCGAGCCCTCGCTCGCAAGTACATCTAACTACTATAATTATAAATTCAAATAAAATTTTATAAAAAATGCTATAATACTGATAAAATATACTAATATATTTATTACTTACAAAAATTTTTTTGATCGTGGCATTCGTCGGCCTGCCCTTCTTATCTGTACGATTGGATTATAAGATCTCACTACGGCTGGGCATCACTCTATCTCTCATTAGCTATAATAATGGATCAATTTATTAGAAACATGAAAAAATATCAATTTAATTTATCTAGTAAGATTCAGAATTTATTATCTCTATGCGCACGACTGGCCATAGACTCATGGCCTATAGTATGCGTGTACTCCTGAGCTGCCCGGTTCTTTCGATTTTGATAGAAGATAGCTTAACAAGTATTCAAATAAATAACAAGTATTTAAAAAATATTTAAATATAATTTTAAGCATATTGAAAAATTTAAAAGTTAAAAATTTTATCTCAAACTCCTGGCTCCTCCAATGTCTAACCATCCCCTCCCACTGACTCGGAGGACAGTCCTGTATCCAAGGAACAAGCTCCTCTGAAGTGTCTCATTGGTGCTTGAGCCATTCTCTATGGAGCTTGATCTTGTAGCCCTGGTACAACTTTTCAATTTTTTTTAGTTAGACATCTCGAGCCCTCTCATGATTTGGAAAGTCATACCTCCTCTGCATAAAGTTATCAAAAGTCAGTTACTAAATTATTCTAATCAAACAAAGTGTAAACATATCAAATGCATATATAATTAAGATACACTTATCCATATCTCCTTCCATACCCGATTTTTGATACCAGCATCCATCAATCGTCAATCTATAAGCAATACCGGAATGATGTCGAACCGCCTCACAAACACTCCAAAAAATGAATGCATCTCCCGCACGGTCTCCTTTATTGGCCTCCCCTCTGCATTATACTGCACCATCACTTGATACTGGCACCATCATGATTTGGAAAGTCATACCTCCTCTGCATAAAATTATCAAAAGTCAGTTACTAAATTATTCTAATCAAACAAAGTGTAAACATATCAAATGCATATATAATTAAGATACACTTATCTATATCTCCTTCCATACCCGATTTTTGATACCAGCATCCATCAATCGTCAATCTATAAGCAATACCGGAATGATGTCGGACCGCCTCACAAACACTCCAAAAAATGAATGCATCTCCCGCACGGTCTCCCTTATTGGCCTCCCCTTTGCATTATACTGCACCATCACTTGATACTGGCAGTTTCACACATGTGATATTCGTGTGGGATCGCAAAATATCCTATTGGATGATGCACCTACAATAAAAATACGTTATATAAATATATAAATATATAAATATTATATAAAAAATAAATAAATAAATAATATAATAAAAACATACACTTAGATGTCGGTGTCGGAGCATGTGTCGGAGATGTAGCTGATGGTGGAGACTTAGATGATAGTGGAATAGATGCCGATGGTGGAGTAGATGTTGGCAATGAAGTAGATGTTGATGGTTTTTGAGCAGTCGATGTGGAGGTAGATGGAGTATGCTCCAATTGCTCCTCAGATGTTTAGCTCCGTATAACCCACCGAGAGATGGGGGTGAAAGCTAGATGGCATTTCGGTGCCATCGTGACCTGCAACGTTAATGAACATTAACCAATATAATATGTTGAATAATAATATTAGTATAGCATTAATAAATAGACTCTAATATTTATATCAGAATGTTGAAGTCATCTGTAATACTCCGATCTTGTATAGAATTTTTGGGTTATATGTTATTTCTTTGGTGTTAGCTTAAGTTTCTAGGATTGATCTTGTAGGCCACTTAATCTTAGTTATAAACTACTTTAAATTAAATTTACTTTATCAAAATTTATTGAAGCCATTTGAGTATAAATTATGACTATCTGTCATTTCGAGTCTTGAAAATTTTTTAAGTCTGAAAATTAACATCTATAAGGAGGACTATATAAAATACATATTTTTTTACAACAAAAAGTTTCAATAATTGATTTTTAGATGTTGGTGAGTCAACAAGTAATTTTTAATGAATTATAGAGACCCTTTAACCTATTCATTCTAAAGTAAGAAAGTTTTAAAAGTTTTAGATTTGGATAATTTAAACTAGAACCCAAATTTTAGTTTCTTATTCTTAAGGATTTTAATTTTTCTGATATTTTTATTGGTTCCAAGTAGGGGGTGTTCCTTATTTACATTTATATTTTAAAATTAATAGAGAGTAAAATATCAGAAAAATCTAAAATAAGCTGAGATTTGAGTAAAGCTGTGAATAGAGTCTGAAGAGTAAAATTTTTGAAACTCTAGAATTCGAGCTGATCCAAATTAAAATCAAGTCGGCCCGAGTCTCAGACTATAGAATGGATTTTTTATTTTTCTAAGAGAGCCAGCTCGATTTGGCATCGAGTCGATCCGACTGGCATTCGAGCTAGCCCGATTTGAAGCTGAGCCGACTCGATCAGCTGAAAAAGGGTTATACTTGATCTATTCGTTAATCAGTGTTTAAAGGATTATTCTTTAAAATTTAGAACAAGAAATTATACTTTCAAAAATGTCTAACTTTTAAGAAAAACTCTGTTAAATTTTCAGTAGGAATTATATATCTGATTTACCCTCTTAGACATCTTCGTTAGGCTTGCTAGGTTGGCTAGTCCATCCTATGCACTAGTCATGACCTCGATTTTGGGTTGTGATATCATCGCCTAGTGGCATCTACAATATGAACATCACCATCGCTCTTAACAAATATATCTGAAACCTCAACAGTATCAGATAAGTTTGGTCCTAGAGGAGTATTTTGCATGCATGGTCCAACATCGTCATCAACTTTGGTATCATAAAAAATATGCCTAGACACCATCCTCACAACAACACCCCATTGAGGCTCCAAGGGATCACTAACGTAGAAGACTTGACTAGCTTGGGGAGCAAGTATATACAGTTCTTCAGTATGAAGATGACGTTGTATGTTAACGAGAGTAAAACTACACTCATCAGTCTTCATCTCTGACTATGATAAGATGTTAAACCAATCACACTTCATCAACGCAATTCTTCTTTTAGAATAATAGTCCAAGATGACTATCTTCTCCACCATGCCATAATAGTTCAAATCCTCCGTACGAGACTATGAATCCCTCGAGCTAGCATAATACCAAGTGGTGGCGCTCAACATCATACCACTATTTTGTATTGCCATCTTTACGGATCTGCTATGAATATTAAACCTGTAGTCATTAATGACGAGTTGTTTATACTCACATATGGTATGATTAGGACTCATTGAAAGAGCACACACTTCAGGACTCATATCATCGAGTGGTAATCTCCACATCTAATTAAGGAGATGACACTTAATTAGTAAACATGTTCAAATAAGTTGCACAAGACACGAATATATAATCGCTTACATGATTTTTAAATCATTCAGAAAATTCATTACTATGCATTTTCTCTTTCTCCCGCATACTTAGAGCACTGTATTTTACTCTTATGATTTTCTTATATTTGCTGCATACACAAAGAATAAATTTAGATATAATTAGATTTTTTTTAATTATTATAAAATAAATAAAGCTGAGTGACTCATCTTATGTACGGCTTAATAACATCATAGTTGAAGAGCATGTAGCGGTGTGCCCCATCCCTTTCCTTAATGCTCAAATCAGTGAGACGGTATGAAGTGGAAAGTCCTGGCTGTGGAATGGATTCAAATGCAGGCTCAATCGGCTCATACTAATCATCCTGATTTCTCATTGGCCGATTATGACATGTCTCGAAATTGTTTAAGTATATGGTACAAAAATCCATACACTTTTGACCTAAATAACTTTCTGCTATGATCCCTCTGGGTGATTCATATTTCTTACATAAGATTTCAGAGTTTGAATATTCCTCTCAGTAGGATACATTCATCGGCAGAACACTGTATCTCCAAGTACAACTTTTTCCACAAGGTGTATGGTGAGATGCATCATAATCGTGAAAAATGATAGTGGAAATATCTTCTTCAGATCACATAATAAAGTCACCGCTCTTGCCTTCATTTTCTTCATGTCTTTCTTAAGCAATCTCTTTGCACAAATATCTCTGTAAAAGTTGCAAAGACGAATAACAATTATTCTAATATTTTTTGGTAATACGTGGTGAATAGCTATTAGGATCAATTCCTGCATCAGCATAAAATAATCATGAGTCTTCAATCCCCCAAGTTTGACATCCTTACTATTTACATGCTTTGATATGTTGCTTGAGTATCCATCTGAGACCTTTATGTTCTCCAACACATGAAGAAATGTAGACCATTGGGAGGCATTCATAACATAGCATGTATAAGGAAGCCTCCACTATTCTCCTCCTACCGGCTCCGGATGGAGTGATCTCCTAATATCCCATTCTTTCAAGTCAAATCGGAAATTCAAATCATCCTTGGTTTTATCTTTAATATTCAAGAATGTTGCCAATAGATGCTCGCACACATTCTTTTCAATATGCATTACATCTAAGCAGTGGCGCAATAAGTTTATCTTCCAATATAGCAAGTCAAAGAAGATGCTCTTTTTCCTCCAATTAAAGTATGTGTCATCTTTCTTTGATTGACACTTTCTCTTCTTACCACCAATTAGATCATCTTTTTTAAATTCAACACTGAGACCATCCAACTCTCTTAGTACATTACTTTCAGACATCTGGTTAGATGCCTCATCTTCTTCAATAGTGCCATCGAAGGAGCATGCATCCCTTCTATATGGATGGTTTTGATGAAGAAAATGTCGATACCCCATATAGCTAAAGCTCCTCCGATGTGTCAACCTTCTAGATCGGATGTTTCTTTTCATAAATTGGGTATGTTAGCTCACCTTTCGTGCTCTAACCCAGCATTAGGGCATAGGTTGAAAATTTATTTATTGTCCACAAAAGCACTGTGCGCATGGAGACTCATTCAGCAAAGCGTCAAAAGTTGGAACATCTTGAATGCTCCATAACTATTTCAGCTCGGCAATAAGAGGTTGCAAATAGACATCAATATCATTACCTACCTTCATCGATACAGGGATGAGCACTGTCATGAAAGCAAAGAATTTTTTTCATACACATCCATGATGGAAGATTGTAAATATGAATAAATACTGGTCATACACTATGAGCGGTATTCATATGCTTGAACGGATTAAAACCGTCGCACGATAAGTCTACCCTCATATTACGTATCTCTTATGCAAAATCGGGATATAATTCATTAAACTTCTACCATGCCTCTCCATTGGCTCGATGCCTCAATGCATCATCTTTTGTTCGGTCCTTTTCATGCCATCTCATGTCCTTCAATATCTTTGCCAACATAAATAACTTTTGTAGTCTCGAAATCAAAGAAAAGTGCCACATCAACTTTTGAGGTATATGACTCGATGTGCCATCTTTATTCTATTTCCATCTTGATACACTATATCTCGTGCACTCATTTTGGTTGACATCGCCCTCCCAATAGAGTATGAAATCATTAGGACATGCATATATCTTGGTGTAAGTAAAGTCCAGCTGTTCAATAATCTTCGATACCTCATAATTATTCTTCAGAATTTATGCATCATCCAGAAGAATATCCTCTAAAAGCTCTAGTATGCAGTTCGCTCCATTATTACTGAACCCATTAAAGAATTTCGCATGATATAATCGGATTAAGAACTTAAGCTTCACCATCTTTTTACACTCAAGATACAATAGAATATTAACATCCTCCATCAACTTGCGGACCTTCTCCACATCCTCACTATTTGTTATTCCACCAGCCATAGGATCAAGCGTGGATGTAGATGCACCATCATTATGACCAATAAATGAAAAAATATTACAAACTATTTATTCCACTCCATCATGTTGATCATCTCTTTATGGCCTATCCTCATTATGTTAATCCCAATAAATTTTATAATCGAATTTAAAGTCATAAATAGTGAGGTGATCATTTACATCTTGATGAGGTAGCTACGACTCATCCATACACTTTTTATAAAGATATTGGATAAGTCCGTGGTCACCAAATTTCTCTATAGCAAAATCAAAAATTTTTTGAAATCCAGTCTTATATTCTGACGAGAGCCTACTAAACTTTATCCACTCCTTATCCATTATAAAAATTGATGATACTATAATTAAATTATGCATATAATTTATAATATATACTAATATATTATAAATAAATATGCATTATAAATAAAAAATATATAATAAATAAAAATTAAAATAAATATTATATGTGGAACTCATATTAAATATCATTTTTAGATATGCAATAAATGCATCTATTCACCAACTAATAGGTAAAGATAGGTGCTATCCCATTTAAAAATTATATTAATTCTATAGGTTTATTACAGTAATCAAACGATATGCAACAGAGATCGAATGAAATTTTGACAGTATTTTTTCTTAATTTTTCTATGTAGGGAGAACAAAAGAAAAATACCGTCCAAAATTTCATTCAAAATTCTTAGCATACCATTTAATTACTAAAATTATCTATAGAATTATTTATAATTTTTAAACTATCCAAATTAGATAATCAATTGATTATTGTACATAATTCTTCCATCCGTATAATTATATATAAATATATGGATGCCAAAGATTATGTACACTAATCAATTGACGGGTCTATCGTTATATAATGCAATAAACAAAAATAACAAGATATAAACAGCCAGCAAGAGTTCTTTTATCCATCGGCAGGACCCACGATCGCCGACACGGCCCAGAACCTACTGGTGGAGATTTTTTTATTGATCGGCATGGCCCAAGAGTCGTTCATGGCCGCCGACATGGCATGACCCAAGGCCATCAATACGATACGACCTAAGAGCATCCACAATCACCGACATGGTATGGCTCGACCCAAAATCCATCGACATGGTCCAGAACTAGCCGATGGAGTTTCTTTTATCTATCGGCACGACCCACGATCGATGGATAATTATAATTTTTATAATAAATAATTATAATACTTATTATAAAAATTATAATTAAATATTAATATAAATATTATAAATGATAAATAAATAATACTATAAAATTTTAAAAAAGAATCATATCTGTGGCTATAGAGAGGGGTCACATAGAGAGCTTCGAGGGTCGTCGACAGCGGCACTAGAGGAAGATGACGATGCTAGAGATCACTTGTGAAACGATCGAGATAGACAATGAGAAAGAGAGAAAAGAGAGATAAAAAAGAAGAGAGAGAAAGAGGGAAGAGAGAGATATAGCAGGGAGGGGGGTCGAGTCGAGGGAAGAGAGGTGGTGGAGCCGACGGTCGGACTGATTGGGGAAGAAGGAAGAGGAGGGGGCTCGGGTTGAGGGAAGAGAAGGGATCGGGGTCAGCGGTCGGGTCGAGGAAAGAGAGGTTGAGAAAAAGAGGTGATCGTAGCCGACGGTCGAGGAGGGGGAGGAAGGAGGGGGGTGGCGCGATATGGGGAGGGAGGGAGGGGTGGTGGGTTGCGGGCAGAGTCGGAGGGGGGGGCGGGTGATAGCCCGACGGAGGAGTTTGCGCACCTAGGCTGGGGAAGAAGGGGAAGGGGGTGGCGCAGTGATGGGGAGGCCGGGGGGGTGGGCTACGGCGGAGCTGAACGGGGGGTGGGGGGGTTGCAGGCGGCAGTCCGATGGAGGAGCCACGGGCCTAGGCTGGGGAAGAAGGGGAAGGGGTAACTGGTGACCAGGTAGGCTGCAAGTGGAGTCGGAGGGGGGGGGTGGGTGGGTTGTGAGTGGCAGCCTGACGGAGGAGCCACGAGCCTAGGTTGGGGAAGAAGGGGAAGGAAAGGGAGGACGAGGAGGTGGCGGTGCCGGTAGAGAAAGAAGGGGGAGAAATGGGTAGAGGCGGCACCAGCTAGAGAGCCAATAGGAGGCGGAAGAGGAGGCGATGCTGATCGAGAAAGGAAAGGAAGGGGTGAGGTCTCACCGATGGTGAAGAGAAGGGGGAGAGAGAACAATCGATAGAGAGAAAAAATAATTTGAGGGCGGGCAGCTAGAAATAACCTAACCTATGACTGCAGTTTTGGAATTGCTCCCATAGGTATCAGAATTTGAGCTGATTCAAATTAAAATCGAGCCGGCCCGAGTCTCAGGCTATAGAAATGAATATTCTATTTTTCTGAGTGAGCCAGTCTGATTTGGAGTCGAGCTGATCTGGCTAACAATCGAGCCGATCCGATTTGGATCCGAGCTAGTTCGATCAACGAAAATAGATCTATGGCAGTGATTTTTATTAACCACTGCTATAGATTAAACTATGACAGTGGTTCTTTATAACCACTATCGTAGTCTCAACCTATTACAGTGGTTAGGTATAACTGCTGTGATATATTTTTTTTATATTTTTACTCTAAATATTATATAATTTTAAAATTTAATATTCATCTTCACCATTCATTATCTAAATAATTATCATTAGAGTATCATCACGAAAGGCTACCTCGATCCGATAGCCATAACTTCATCGATCAGAAAAATTTGATTTCGACGATCATAAACGACGATACGATGATTTGATCGATGGAGATCACTGATGTATCTAAAAATCTGTAATGATGATTTTGGTGATGTTTGTAGCATACTATCAAAATTTTACTTCAATTGAATATCATTATCATGATCAATTTAGCATGAAGTTATTTCGGCCGTTAAATGAGAAACGAGTGATCAAAGGACTAGACGATGTCCATCCATGAGATAATTTTTTAGATAAATAATTTTGACTACTATTTTAATAATTTTTATAGCGATGATCAAAAAATTTAAATCGTGGATCTAAGAATGATTCAAAATTATACGTTGCTTGATACCATTCTTAAATTCCATTGATAATTATGTTCGTGCTTTTGCAAGATCTGCTTAACATGAATGGTTCTTATAAAAATGATTTAAATTTTTCACCATCATAAAAATTATTAAAATAGTAGCCAAGATCATTTATCTAAAAAATTATCTCATAATCGAACACCATTTAGTCCTTTGATCACTCATTTCTCATTTAACGGTCGAAATTATCCCATGCTAATTGATCATGATAACGATATCCGATTGAAGTAAAACTTTACTAGTATGCTACAAACATCATCGAGATCATCATTGCAGATTTTTGAATACATTAGAGATCTTCATCTATCAGATCATTGCATCATCATTTATGATTGTTGAAATTGAATTTTCTAAATGATGAAGCTAGGGCCATCGGATCAAAATGGCTTTTTGTAACGATACTCTAATGATAATTATTTAGATAATGAACAATGAAGATATGCATTAAAATTTTAAATTATATAATATTTAAAGTAAAAATATAAAAAAAATATCGCAGTGGTTAGACTAACCACTGTAATAGGTTGAGCCTATGACAACAGTTACAAAGAATCCGTGCCATGGTTTAATCTACAGTAGCGGTTAACCTTAACCGCTGCCATAGGTCCGACCTATGGCAGCGGTTAATCCTAACCGCTACTATAGATTCGTTTAACCATTGCCATAGCTCGGACTTATAGTAGTGGTTAACCCGAACCACTGTCATAGGTCGGATCTATGACAGCGGTTAGGATTAACCGCTGCCATAGATTCTATTACAGCAGTTTCGAAAATCACTGTCGTAGTGTGCTACTGTAGCCCTTTTCTGTAGTAGTGCATGATACTCCGTACTTGTTCCAATCCCAACCCGATCCAAAGTGAGAAACCCAGTCTTACTTAATCCGACCATTAAACTCATGTGGAAAACTCGAGTCAATCTCACTTTTATGGCCTTGTTGAAGAAAAATCCTAATTTCCTGGACCAGGTTCGTTCAGATTTGATCAGATCAAGAGATATATTTCAAAAAAATTTTCTCTTTGATCCAAATTAGATCTGGAATGTTTCAGATCTGATTCTTATTATTTTAATAATTAAAATAAAATATAAATAAATTAAATCATATTTAATTTATCTTGATGTAGGGTAATTCTATTACCTGTTGATGATCCTGTAAGCAGCGGAAGGTTCTGGATCTAGCCACGCAAGTGCCTGGCCTCTACCGATATCCACTCGAACTGGATCTTGAGATCCTCTTCTTCTCTATCACATCTCCAAAAATCAAATCTGAATCTGATTTGGAGGATCTTCAAAACATCTTTCGAAGATCAGCAGTTATTCTTTGCAGCAGCGCAGCCTTCTAGCTTTCTGTCGCCTTTCTCTCGCCTGGATCGCACCAACTGAAATCCCAAACTACTTTGGGCGTGGAGAGGGAGAAGATGGGCTTGGCATGGAGGAAGAGAGAGGCAGCCTTGGGGAGTGGGAATTGTTCTTTCTTTGAGTTGGGCGCATGGTCTTATTTATAGACTATGCGTGATCCAACTCCTCTTTTTCCCAACCAATCACAATCCTTTATGAAATTAGATCTAAATTTGATTGGTGGGAATAGAGTCCTTGGATTCCTCCTTAGATGGTGCCTAAGATCAGTCAAAATTGGTTCTTAGAAAGAGTCTATTTGGAATCTAAAAAGGAGATGGAGTCCCTGTCCAATAGGGACTCCTGGCGTGCGCCCTCCTCCTTGCTAGCTTCTGGCAAGGGGACAAGCCCCCACCAGTTCTCCAATAGATGCGTGACACGTGGATAGAAGTCAAAGTATCAATAGTCAATATTTGATCAGTCAAAGGTTAACTTTTGACCAAAGTCAAAGGGCGAGAAATGGCAGGTGACCAAAAATGGCAGGTATTGTCTTACAAAATAAGACAATCCTTTTCTGACCTGGACAACCTCCAATCAGACCAAGTGAAGGCCTCTAATCGAGCACAAACTCCTTTGGCTCAGTCAGGACAACTATTTATGATAGTAAAAGAAGAACGTTAGGTTCAATCGAGTGCTAGCACGATTTTCTTGAACCTAATTGAATCTCATTCAGATCAATTGAACTGGATCAGTTCAATTGATGATCACCAGATTCAAACCCTTATTTGTGTGACCCAGTTAGGTTCAGTTCTGTATGGTAATGGGATATGTCATGATCTCTATCATCGACATCATCGAAACTCCTTTCGATGGATCAGAACTCTTCTGATTCGAACAGCTAGAATGATCGATCATCTAAATCATTCTAATTGCTCCCAAAATCCACCAGTGACACCTAGCAGTATATGGTGGCAACCCATCAGAGCTGAATGCGAACCTCTTGGTGCAGCTACCTGTGTGATTAAGTTCTTCTATCTTGAGCCCCGATCAGATTAGGGTTAAGGTGAACTCGTCAAACCCTAGTTTCTGTCATATGATGTAATCATTCGATTCAAGTCCGATGTGAAAATCTAAATAGAAACTCTTTCTATTATTTCACTCTGCCATGGCCATGGGCTTCTGGACTTGATTCTCATGATCATCATAGGGCTGCTCCTCTACCACCGAGGTAGATAGATTCCATCTTGATGCAATCCAGTTCCTACAATGAACATGCTATAGCCAACATACACCTCAGGGTTCCGATATGGCTAGGAGACCGAGTAATGGTGTAGTCAAACTATAACACCCTCAAGGTGAACTGCCGATGCACCTCAGGTCAAAGAACCAGACACACTACTGCAGCATCGAGTCAGTCATTGATGAGAAGGTAGACTTCCTAATGACTACTCGAGGTGGTCACGCTCAGTGCCCTCGTTCTCTAACGAGTACCTGTACTCTCGCTTCCGGTGTCTCCACACCGTAGACTCAAGACTCATCTACTAAAGAGAAGCGATTGTACACCAACCTTCCGGATCAATCACCATCCTCGTGATGATCCTATGGTCGGGAGCATTTTATGAGTTAATAATGATTATTCATGTCTTAAATTTTCAACTCTTGAAAATATGAATTATCATTACCATTAACTCAAAGGATGTATCACAGACACTAAATACACATATGTGATAGAAAATAACCCATTTTATTAATTATAGTCAAAATTATAATTTTGCCCCTAGAAGTGTATTACAAGTGTCAGCCAATTCTGGCTTCTAGGGCACATATATCTAACAATCTTCCACTTATCCTAAAGCCAATTGGCTACAAGTCTAAGTCCCTCTTCTCAAGGTGAGCTTCGATCTTTTGTTGTCCCAACGGTTTTGTAAGTGGGTCTGCCGCATTGTCTATGGAATTGACTCTCTTGACCTCGACGTAATCCTTTTCGAGATAATCGTGGATGAGGTGATATTGCCGCTCAATGTGCTTGAATTTCTGATGAGACCTCGGCTCCTTAGCAAGGGCTATGGTGCCATTGTTGTCGCAGTATAGAGGAATGACATCTGATGGCATTACTTCAATTTCTGTAGCAAACTTCTTGTATCAGAATGCTTTCTTCGCAGCCTCTGATGCAGCGATATATTCTACTTCCATGGTGGAATCTGCTATCATGGTTTGCTTGGAACTCTTTCAGCTGATAGCACCACCATTGCACACAAACAGACTCCCAGATGTCGACTTTCGATCATCTACATTGGACATGAAATCCGAGTCTGTGTATCCCTGGACTTGGAGTTCTCCATTACCAAAGACCAACATCATATCCTTAGTTCTTCTTAAGTACTTAAGGATACATTTCACAGAAGTCCAGTGTTCTTCACCTGGATTTGACTGATATCTGCTTGTGACACTCACAGCATGGGCTATATCAGGTCGTGTACATAGCATGGCATACATGAGGCTCCCTATTGCAGAAGCATAAGGGATCTTGCTCATGCGTTCTATTTCCTCAGGTATGCTAGGGCACATCTTCTTGGAAAGATGAATACCATGTCTGAAGGGTATTAATCCCCTCTTAGAGTTTTCCATACTAAACCTCTTTAGTACTTTCTCTATGTACATCTTCTGTGAAAGTCCTAGCATCCTATTCGGTCTATCCCTATAGACCTTAATTCCTAGAATAAAGGATGCTTCACCTAGGTCTTTCATGGAGAATTCCTTGGACAACCATATTTTGATTGTCGTCAACATGGGAATATCATTCCCAATAAGGAGGATGTCATCCACGTACAATACGAGGAAGACAACAGCGCTCCCACTGACCTTTTTGAAGACACATGGTTCCTCTTCGTTTTTGATGAAACCAAACATTTTGATCACATCATTGAAACGAGTGTTCCAGCTCCGAGATGCTTGCTTAAGTCCATATATGGATCCTTTGCAGCTTGCAAACCTTATGATCAGTATCACTGGATGTGAAACCTAGCGGCTGTTCCATATAGATATCTTCCTCAAGATATCCATTTAAGAATGCCGTTTTTATGTCCATTTGCCATATTTCATAATCGAAATAGGCTACAATGGCAAGCAATGTGCGGATGGATTTTAGCATAGCCACTGGAGAAAAGGTATCCTGATAGTCAATGCCTTCGTGTTGACTATAACCTTTTGCCACTAGTCTAGCCTTGAATGTCTCCACATTTCCATCTGCACCAATCTTTCTCTTGAAGATCCATTTACACCCAATAGGTACTATACCTTCTGGTGGATCTACCAAGGTCCAGACTTGGTTTGAGTGCATCGAGTCAATTTCTGACTGCATTGCCTCTAGCCATTTCTCAGAGTCGATATCTGATATCGCCTCGTAGGTTTTGGGATCATCACCATGAGCACCATTACCTACGAGGAACATTTCCTCTACTTTCTCTGAAATAATACCTAAGTATCTTTCAGGGGGATGGAAAACTCTTTCCGATCTACGAGGTGGAGGAGGTAGTGTTCTTATTGGCTCAACCTGATTTGGTTCCAATTGGTCCTTAGCTCGTTGTACTTGTGAGACTTTCTCATCAAGCTTAATCTATTTTTCCAATGCCGCTATCTTGAATAAACTATTTTTCAAGAAAGATGGCATGTCGACTCACAATCACATTGTGGTCTTCTGGAATGTAGAAATAGTATCCTAATGACTCTTTAGGATATCCTATGAATCGAGCTCTGAAGGACCTAAACTCTAACTTGTCCGTTTGTTGTCTTTTGACATGAGCCGGACAACCCCAAATTCTGAGATGACTCAGACTTGGTTTCTTACCATGCCATATCTCATACGGTGTGGTAGGAACGGATTTTAGAGGAAACCCTATTCAGTAGATAAATTGAAGTTAACAATGAGTGTCCTCAAAGAAAATCAGGGAGGTCTGTGAAGCTCATCATGGATCGGACCATATCCAATAGAGTCCGATTTCTCCGTTCTGAAACCCCGTTGAGTTGAGGTGTTCCTGGTGGAGTCCATTGAGAGACTATGCCATTTTTTTGAGATAGTCTAGGAATTCCGGCTAAGGTATTCACCTCCTCGATCTGATCGAAGAACCTTAATGGGTTTTCCAGTTTATTTTTCTACTTCATGTCTGAATTCTTTGAACTTTTCAAAGGCTTCAGACTTGTGTCTCATAAGATACACATACCCATACCTAGACAGATCATCGGTAAAGGTAATGAAGTAGACAAAATTGCCTCTAGCCGGCACATCAAATGGGCCGCACACATCAGTATGTACTAGGGCAAGGAGATCTGTGGCCCTTTCCCCATGTCCTATAAAAGGGAGTTTAGTCATTTTGCCTTGAAGACAAGATTCACAAGTTGGATATGACTCGAAAGTCAATGGACTCAATAGCCCATTTTTCTCCAATTTGTTGATCCTATCTTCTGCTATATGACCTAATCTCAGGTGCCATAGATACCTGTCGTTTGGACTATCCCTAGGTCGTTTGGCATTCACGTTTTGCTCGATAGTTAGAATAGATACATCAATATGTAGCTGATAAAGACCGTTAATAAGAAAACCATTTGCAATTTTATTTCTTTCATAAAGAATGTTATAATGGTCCTTAAAGAAGGTAATCACATAGCCTTCTAGTGCTAAGCATGAAACAGAAATCAAATTCCTGCTAGCTGCAGGCACATAATAACAGTCTTTCAAAACTAAGTCTAAACCAGATGGTAATCGAAGAGGGTATGTTCCCACGGCCACTGCAGCAACTCTTGCTCCATTTCCGATGCGTAGGATCATGTCTCCATCCCTCAGCCTCCTGCTATCCTCAAGATCCTGCATGGAAGTGCATAGATGAGCACTAGAACCAGAGTTAAGCACCCAACTGGATGCAGAAGAAACCGTAAGGTTAGACTCAATAACGAGCATACCTCCAGAAGGACCTTCCTTCTTGTTCTTCAGGGTGGCCAGGTAAGTAGGGCAGTTCCGCTTCCAATGGCCGTCGCTGTTGCAATGGAAACACTTTTCTTTGACATCGGCCTTCTTCTTCGGCTCTGCCTTCTTCTTTTTTGCTCCTTCCACTTTCTGCTTTTTCGTAGACTTCTTTTTCTTTCCATAAGACTTTCTTTTGGAAGAAGTCCGTTCCATAGCAAGAACTGAGCCTTTAGAACCTTTCATAGAAAGCTCAGCGGTGACCAGCATATTCATTAATTCGGCCAAGAAATTTTGAAGTTTATGCATGTGGTAATTCATGATGAATTGCCCATATGCATCAGTCAAGGATTGCAGAATAATATCATTCTGTAGATCCAAGTCTAACTTCACACCGAGCTTCTCAAGCTCTTCCAAGTCTTGATCATCATCAGACAGTGATCTTGGAACTGACTGTCCCATCACGCATCTTAGCCTTAAAAAGTCATTTTCGTGACTTGATACTTGGCTGCGCGACTCTGTTCACCAAACATCTCTTGCAGGTGAGCCAACATTTGGCGAGCAGTCCCGATATCTTCATTTTTAACTCTTTGAAAATATAAATTATTTATTACCATTAACTCAAAGGATGTTATCATAGACACTAAATTATACATATGTGCATAGAAAAATAACCCATTTTATTGATTATAGTCAAAATTATAAAATTTTGCTTTCCTAGAAGTGTATTTACAAGGTCTAAGTCCCATCTTCTTTCAAGGTGGCTTCGATATTTTGTTGTTCCCCAATGGCTTTGTAAGTTGGGTCTCCCTATTGTCCGCGGAATTGACTCTCTTGACCTCGACGTATCCCTTCTCGAGGTAATCGCGGATGAGTGGATCACCGCTCAATGTGCTTGAATTTTTGGTGAGAAACCTGGGCTCCTTAGCAAGACTATGGCACCATTGTTTGTCGCAGGCAGAGGAATGGCATCTTATGGCATTACTCCAATTTCATGTAGCAAAACTTCTATACCAGAATTGCTTCCTGTATAGCCTCTGATGTAGCGGATATATTCTTGCTTTTCATGGTTGAATTTCTGCTATCATGGTTCTGCTTAGAACTCTTCTAGCTGACAGCACCCCACCATGCCATACAAACAGACTCCCCGATGTCGACTTTTCGATCATTCTACATCGAAACATAAAAATCCGAGTCTGTATATTTCCTTGAACTTTGGAGTTCTTCGTTTACCAAAGACCAACATCATATCCTTAGTTTTTCTTAAGTTAACTTTAAGGATACATTTTTACAGAAGGTGGCAGTGTTCTTCACCTGGATTTACAGATATCTGCTTGTGGACACTTTCACAGCATGGGCTATATCAGGTCGCTGTACATAGATAGCATTACATTTTGAGGCTCTTCTATTGTTTAGAAGCATAAGGATCTTGCTCACGTGTTCTATTTCCTCAGGTGTGCTTTAGGGACATCTTGGAAAGATGAAATTACCATGTCTATGAAGGAAAATCCTGATTCCAGATCAGATTCGTTCAGATTTGATGATCAAAGAGATATATTTCAAAAATTTTCTCTTTAATCCAAATAGATCTGAATTTTCAGATCTGATTCTTATTATTTAATTAATTAAAATAAAAATTAATAAAATTAAATTCAATTTAATTTACTTTGATGTAGGGTAATCTATTACCTGTTGATGATCCTGTAAGCAGCGGAAGATTCTGATCTAGCCACGCAAGTGCCTGGCCTCTACGTATATCACTCGAAGTGGATTTGAGATCCTCTTCTTCTCTATCACAGTTCCAAAAATCAGATCTGAATCTGAATTTGAGGATCCTTCAAAACATACTTTCGAAGATCAGCAGTTATCTTTGCAGCAGCGCAGCCTTCTAGCTTTCTGTCGCCTTTCTCCCCTTGGATGCACCAACTGGAAATCCCAAAACTCTTTGGCTGAGAGGAGAGGGAGAGATGGCTTGGCATGGAGGAGGAAGAGAGAGGAGCCTTGGGGCATGGGGAATTTTCTTTTTTGAGTTGGGGCAGGGTCTTATTTATAGACTATGCTGATCCAACTTCCTCTTCTTCCCAACCAATCACAAACCTTTTGAAATTAGATCTAAATTGATTGGTGGAATAGAGTCCTTGGATTTCTCCTTAGATGGACCTAAGACAGTCAAAATTGGTTCTTAGGAAGAGGTCTAATAATTAAAAGGAGATGGAGTCCTTTCCAATAAGGACTCCGTCGCTCACTGGCGCGCCACCCGTGCGCCTCCTCCTTGCCTAGTTCTGGCAGGGGAAAGCCCCCACCAGTTCTCCAATAGGTGCGTGACAGTGGAAGAAGTCAAAGTATCAATGTCAAATTTACAGTCAAAGATTCAACTTGACCAAAGTCAAAGGACGAAAAATGGAGGTGACCAAAAAATGGCAGGTATTGTCTTAAAAATAAGACAACCTTTTCTGACCTGACAGCTCCATCTTTCAGACCAAGTGAAGGCTCTGATCGAGCACAAACTCTTTGGCTCAGTCAGGACAAACTATTATGATAGTAAAAGAAGAACGTTAGTCAATCGAGTGCTAGCACGATTTCTTGAACCTAATTGAATCTCATTCAGATCAATTTGAACTGGATCAGTTCAATTGATGATCACCAGATTCAAACCCTTATTTGTGTACCTCCAGTTAGGTATCAGTTCTGTATGGTAATGGGATTGTCATTGATCTCTATCATCACATCATCGAAACTCCTTTCGATGGATCAGAACTTCTTTATTCGACACCTAGAATGATTGATCATTCTAAATCATTCTAATTCTCCAAAATCCATCAGTGACACCTAACAGTATGTGGCAACCCATCAGAGCTGAAATGAACCTCTTGTCAGCTACCTCTATGATTAAGTTTTTTATCTTGAAGCCCCGATCAGATTAGGGTTAAGGTGAACTCGTTCAACCCTAGTTTCTGTCATATGATGTAATCATTTGATTCAAAGTCCATGTGAAAATCTAAATAGAAAACTCTTTCTTTATTTTACTCTACCCATGGCCATGGGCTTCTGGATTTGATTCTCATGATCATCATAGGGCTGCTCCTCTACCACCGAGGTAGATAGATTCCATCTTGATGCAATCCAGTTCCTACAATGAACATGCTATAGCCAACATACACTCAGGGTTTCGAATGGCTAGAAGACGAGTAGGTGTAGTCAAACTATAAACCCTCAAGTGAACTGTCCGATGCACCTCAGAGTAAAGAACGACACACTACGCAGCATCGAGTCAGTCATTGATGAGAAGGTAGACTTCCTAATGACTAATCGAGGTGGTCACGCTCAGTGCCCTCATTCTCTAACGAGTACCATTACTTCGCTCGGTGTCTCCACACCGTAGACCAAGGCTCATCTACTAAAGAGAAGCGATTGTACACCAACTTCGATCAATCACCATCCTCTGATGATCCTATGGTCGGAGCATTTTATGAGTTAATAATGATTATTCATGTCTTAAATTTTCAACTCTTGAAGATATGATTATCATTACCAATAACTCAAAGGATGTATCACAAGACACTAAATACACATATGTGATAGAAAATAACCCATTTTATTGATTAGTCAAAATTACATTTTGCCCTAGAAGTGTATTACAAGTGTCAGCCAATTCTGATTTAGGGCACATATATCTAACAATCTTCCACTTATCCTAAGCAATTGGCTACAATCTAAGTCCCTCTTTTCAGGTAGGCTTCGATCTTTTGTTTGTCCCAATACTTGGTTAGTGGGTCTGCCGCATTTCTATGGAGAACTCTCTTGTACCTCGAGTAACCCTTTCGAGGTAATCGGATGAGGTGGTATTGCCGCTCAATGTGCTTGTTTCTGGTTGAGACCTGGCTCCTTAGCAAGGGCTTATGCCATTTTTGTTCGTAGTAGAAGGAATGGCATCTGATGGCATTACTTCCATATTCTATGGCAAACTTCTTGTACAGAATGCTTCTTAGCAGCCTTGAATTGCAGCGATATATTCTATTCATGGGTGGAATCTCTATCAGTTTGCTTGAACTCTTTCAGCTGATAGCACCACCATTGCACACAAACAGACTCCCAAATGTCGACTTTCGATCATCTTACATGGACATAAAATCCGAGTCTTTATCCTGGACTTGAGTTCTCCTTACCAAAGAACAACATCATATCCTTAGTTCTTCTTAAGTACTTAAGGAATACATTTCACAGAAGTCCATTTCTTTCCTGGATTTGACTGATATCTGCTTGTGAACTCACAGCATGGGCTATATCAGGTCCGTGTACATAGCATTGCATATATGAGGCTCCCTATGCAGAGCAAAGGGATCTTGCTCATGCTTCTATTCCTCAGGTGCTGCTGGCACATCTTCTTGGAAAGATGAATACCATTCTGAAGGTATTAATCCTCCTCTTAGAGTTTTTCATACTAACCTCTTTAGTACTTTCTTATGTACATCTTTCTGTGAAAATCCTAGCATCCTATTGGTCTTCCCTATAGACCTTAATTCCTAAATATAAGATGCTTCACCTAGGTCTTCATGTGAGAATTCCTTGGACAACCAATATTTTGATATGTGTCCAACATGAAAATATATTTCCAATAAGGAGTGTCATCCACGTACAATACGAGGAAGACAACAGCGCTCCCACTGATCTTTTGAAGACACAGGTTCCCTTTTCTTTTTGATGAACCAAAACATTTTTGATCACATCATTGAAAGAGTTTCCAGCTCCGAGATGCTTGCTTAAGTCCATATATGGACTTTTGCGCTTTCAAACCTTTTGATCATATCACTGGATGTAAAACCTAGCGGCTGTTCCCATATAGATATCTTCCTTAAGATATCCTTTAATAATGCCGTTTTTACTTCATTTGCCATATTTATAATCGAAATAGGCTCAATGGCAAGCAATGTGCGGATGGATTTTAGCATAGCCATGGAGAAAAGATATCCTATAGTCAATGCCTTCGTTGACTATAACCTTTTGCCACTAGTTAGTCTCTTGAATGTTCTCCATTTCCATCTGCACCAATCTTTCTCTTGAAGATCCATTTACACCCAATAGGTACTATACTTCTGGTGGATATACCAAGGTCAGACTCGATTTGAGTGCATCGAGTTCAATTTCTACTACATTGCCTCTAGCATTTCTCAGAGTCGATATCTGATATCGCCTCTGTAGGTTTGGATCATCACATGAGCACCATTACCTACGAGGAAATTTCTCTCTACCTTCTCTGGAAATAATACCTAAGTATCTTTCAGGGGATGGGAAAACTCTTTCGATCTACGAGGTGAGGAGTGTGTTCTTATTGGCTCACCTGAATTTGGTTCCAATTGGTCTCTTAGCTCGTTGTACTTGTGAGACTTTCTCATCAAGCTAATCATTTTCAATGCCGCTATCTTGAATAAACTATTTTTCAAGAAAGATGGCATGTCGACTCAAATCACATTGTTGGTTTCTGGAATGGAAAAGATACCTAATGACTCTTTAGGATATTATGAATCGAAGCTCTGAAGGACCTAAACTCTAACTTGTCCGTTTGTTTCTTTTACATGAGCCGGACAACCCAAAATTTTGAGATGACTCAGACTTGGTTTCTTACCATGCATATCTTCATACGGTGTGGTAGGAACGTTTTAGAGAGGAACCCATTCAGTAGATAAATTAAGTTTAACAATGAGTGTTCCCAAAAAAAATAGGGAGGTCTGTATGAAGCTCATCATGGATCGGACCATATCCAATAGAGTCCGATTTCTCTCCTTCTTGAAATCCCGTTGAATTAGTGTTCTAGTGGATCTATTGAGAGACTATGCCATTTTTTTTTTAGATAGTCTAGGAATTTCCCGCTAAAGGTATTCACCTCCTGATCTGATCGAAGAACCTTAATGGGTTTTCAGTTTATTTTTCTACTTCATTTCTGAATTCTTTGAACTTTTCAAAGAGCTTCAGACTTGTGTCTCAAAGATAACATACCAACCTAGACAGATCATCGGTAAAGGATATGAAGTAGAAAAATTGCCTCTTAGCCGGCACATCAAATGGGGCCGCACACATCAGTATGTACTAGGGCAAGGATCTGGCCCTTTTCCCCATGTCCTATAAAAGGGAGTTTAGTCATTTTGCCTTGAAGACAGAGATTCAAAGTTGGATATGACTTCGAAGTCAAGACTCCAATAGCCTCATTTTTCTCAATTTTTATCCTATCTTCTGCTATATGACCTAATCTCAGGTGCCATAGATACTGTCGTTTGGACTATCCTTGATCGTTTGGCATTCAGTTTTGCTCGATAGTTAGAACAGATCATCAATATAGCTGATAAAAGACCGTTAATAAGAAAAACCATTGCAATTTTTTTATTTCTTTCATAAAGAATGTTATAATGGTCCTTAAAGAAGGTAATCACATAGCCTTCTAGTGCTAAGCATGGAAACAGAAATCAAATTCTTCTAGCTCAGGCCATAATAACAGTCTTTTCAAAACTAAGTCTAAACCAATGTAATCGAAGAGTATGTTCCACGGCCACTGCAGAACTCTTGCTCCATTTTCATTGTGAGGATCATGTCTCTCATCCCTCAGCCTCCTGCTATCCTCAAGATCCTGCATGGAAGTGCATAGATGAGCAACTAGAACAGAGTTAAGCACCCAACTGGATGCAGAAGAAACGTAAGGTTAGACTCAATAACGAGCATACCTCCAGAAGGACCTTCCTTCTTGTTCTTCAGGGTGGCCAGGATAATAGGGGCGTTTCGCTTCCATGGCCGTCGCTTTGCAAATAAAACACTTTCTTTTTTGTAGCGGGCCTTCTTCTTCGCTCTCTTCTTCTTTTTTCTTCCTTCCATCTCTTCTGCTTTTTCAGTGACTTCTTTTCTTTTCAGAGGTTTCTTTTGAAGAAGTCCTGTCCATAGAAGAACTGAGCCTTTAGAAACCTTTATAGAAAGCTACAACGGTACCAGCTTTCATAATTTTCCTCTAGAAGTGTTATTACAAGTTGTCAGCAATTCTGGCTTCTAGGGCACATATATGTAACAGTCATAAGGCGTATTAAATCCCCTCTTAGAGTTTTTCCATACTATAATATCTTTTTTTAGTACTTCCTCTATGTAACCATCTTCTTGTGAAAGTTCCTACCATTCCTATTCGATCTATCCCTATAGACGCTTAATTCCTAGATAAAGGATGCTTCACCTAGGTCTCATGGGAGGAATTCTTAGACACAACCACATTTTGACTGTTTTGTCAACATGGGAGTATCATTGTCAATAATGAGGTATGTCATCCACGTTACAAATACGAAGGAAGACAACAGCGCTCCCCACTACCTTTTTTGAAGACACACGATTTCTCTTCATTTTGATGAAAACTAAATGTTTTGATCACATCATTGAAAGAGTGTTCCAGCTCTGAGATGGCCTGGCTTAAGTCCACATTATGGACCTTGCAGCTTGTAACCTTCTTGCGATTCAGTATTCACTGGATGTGAAACTAGCGGCTGTTCCATATAGATATCTTTCCTCAAGATATCCATTTAAAGAATGCT